>VOPJ01008111.1:0-14261 GCA_014673585.1 Semibalanus balanoides
AGATGATTGAATTGCCAGCCCAAAGGAAGGAAAATATTTCCCGTACCTGCTATTTACGAGATGTGACGTCATATACACATTCAGCAGTGGGTGGGACAACTTCCAAAAGTGTGGGACAACTTCCCAAAGTGTGGTATAACATGTTTTTCCACGCGTTTAGAAAGCCCTCAACACTGTTTCATGCATATTCGCAAAAGTGTGATATTAAGTATTACTGAACAATGTTGGTATGCAGATATTTGTGATCGAGGCATTTTTTGAAATTATTGCATGAGCGCAGCGAGTGCAGTAGTTTGAAAAACGTAGAGATCACAAATATTTACATAGAAAGCAGAGTTTGGCAAGTCTTTTACCATATGCCGCCAGTGTGGTATGCCAGTGCATAATGCGGAAAATACCATACTCCACGCGCTAATGTTTTTTTTTTTACATTGCTTGGCATATGGTAAAATACATTCCTTCCCGGGGCTGGGACAATGCAATGATCTCACAGTGTTGTGTTTATCGAAAGTACCGAGGACCGTTAGATCCGAGGTATTTTCGATAAGTATAACTAGGTGAGATTATTGAATTTGCCTGCCCAAAGGAAGGCAGATATTTCCCATACATGCTATTTACGGCATGGTTGACTCATATATTTACGTCACAGTAAAACATTTAGCACATGTGAACAACTTTCAAAGTGTGTATAATAATTCCACAGGGCCGGGAAATATTTGACTGAATCCCCGCTGAATTTCCCCCGAGAACCGAAGTCAGCGACAATCATTTCCGGCCCAAGGTGGTTTAAAATTACCGTATACCCCTGTTCACAGTTTCCATTCTTGCATTTACTTTCGTTTTCCTCAATCTGTTTTCTCACTCTTGTATTTACTCTGCTTCTCAGTGTTTTCACTCTGTATTTTGTCTGCTTTTTATTTTCACCTAATGCTTTTACTCTTGGATTTTTTCACTCTTAATTATACTATTTTCACAAAATTTGGAAAACATTCGGCTCCGGCAGAACTGTTTCCCAGATCAAATTAACATTGAAATGAAATGTTTAACTCCCCACGTCTAATTAAGGTATTCGGCATATCATATGCATATTCCGAAATAATAGCATAGGGCAATGAATAATGAAAGCTGGTAAATTAATAATTCACGGCTGCAAAATAATTTATTTGAACCGAGATCGTTGTTTGTGATTTTCCGCCCGAACCGAAGGTCGAGGGTGGGAAATCCTACAACGACCGAGGTCTTTAAGAAATTATATCGGCCTAAGTGTGATATTTATTTTATCATATGTCTACCTCCGTTTTGAAAACTGCGTAAACAAAGCTGTGGTAAAATGTAAATGCCCGGTTGGCCGAAAAATTCGACCAATTGACTTAACATTGATTTTTTCTGAGAGCTGAAAACATTTTACCACACGCTCGCGCTAATGCTAAAAACATACTGAGACATATGGTAGTATATATTTCTGAACGATGCTGTGAAATGACTGCCAGTCAAGGTGTTCAAAATTTGGCACGAGACCGAAGGTCGAGTGCCAAATCTTTTTTGACACCGAGACTGACAGTCATGTCCAGCAGAGTTCAGAAAGGTATTTCTCACACCGTAGTCATCTCAAGAGGATCTGCTAAATGAAAGAGCCGTGCAGAATAACATTTTTGTCCACACTCTTATTCTGCTCGGTTGAATAGTTGAATTGTACTCCACGGAAAGTCGAGCTCCCGCTCGTTCTTCCGCGCACCGATGCAATAGTGGCTCGTTCGTAACCAAACAGCAGCAACTCTGTTGTGATAGATAACGGTAACAGCGCTGTGACTGCGAACTATATCATACCTTCGGTTTTACAATGAACACCACGTGTCATGCAACTTTTTTGGTAGGTAACTACTTGTATTAAAAATCCAGCATAGCTGTAATCGGTTATTTCAACAATCACGTTTATGTTAACCGAGCGATTAGAGGTTCTGGAATGGAATGAGCAGAAATTTGCAATACAAGTATACAGGGATTAGTGTCAGTGGATTATACACCTTAAGCATCCTGTGCATTATGTTAAGCATATGTTCTGGCTCACTTCTGCAAAGCAGATGGTTGATTCAGAAAATGAGAAACGATAGGACAACATGTTCAGCATTCTTCCCCATTATTTCGTTTTTGATGAACGTGGAATATGTGTGCACAAATCATTATCTTAATGAAAAATCCGTGGGATAGTACATAGTATTGACTTTCAGAAGGTTACAGATTTACAAGATTTACAATCTAGGACAGCAATGTTCGAAACTATTTCAGTGAAAGTGCCAAACTGAGCGACCGACCCTGCGGCCGCAGGGTGCAGTTGCCGTAGAGCAGTTGGAAGCACTGCATAACCGGTCGCCGGAATTAGCTTTCAGATCATCATTGAGCGAAACATTAGACTTATCGTCGCAGAAACAAGCTAAAAGCTTGAATTATTCGCCAGTTTTGGCATGCTTACAGCTGTAGTGGTACTTTGGTTCATTTTGAAGACAGTTGCCACCCAAAATAACATGTGAAAAGGGCTTTACTTTAGATGCTTCTTATTCCCCACCTCAGCGACTCCAGTTTTGTTTTGCATTAGCGATATTTTAATGGGGTTGGGTAAATTTTTTGTGTTACCATTATATTGTGCATATAAAAACGATGATCATTTTCGTATGGTAAATTGAAACAAAATTACATCCAAATTCCAAATAAACTAAAATGATTTAACCCTATTCCCTGCGGGCGGCCAGAATTACGTTAACCTGCGGGGAGGGGCAGATTCTGCCCCCCCCCAGAGATTCGATAACCGCTCGGCGTTCAATGGGACGAACAACCATTTCATTTGTCGTGACAAAATCACTATTTTTTGTTTATTTCCAACAATTGCTTTTTTGTTTAAACAATGGGGGGCCCAGGGCAAAAAATCAACGAAAATTGGGTGTTTTTGAAAAGGTCAGTGCCATGTGACCCTTCGACCGATTTTCATACAAAGAAAGCGTTTTGAGCTCCAATGTCAATCCATTCACATGTGTAAAGACAGTAACAAATAAAATCATAGGCATTACCAGGGAACAAAATGAGATTTTGGTACAAAAATTGTGCTTTTCCTAGTGTTTGGGACGTGGGGAACGTCAATGTGGGCTTTGTTTGCGTAATTTTTAAATTAACAATTGTGCAATAGCGATCAGGTAAACACGTGGGGGGCATCATGTACTGAACAGCCTTTTATCATCTTGCTTATCTTGAAGTTTGGCCTAATGAACGGAGAATATCGCCTCCCATTTATTACCTGCGTTCGCCTCGTGCCCCAAAATGTATAATCATTTAATTTGAACTACAAACCCAGCATCTACTAGTTTCTGACCCTTATCCACCGCAAACTCACGAAGGAATATCGCGCCGCACACCCGCATCGAACGACTCTCAAAAACATCTGCTGGAGCCGCCTCTGCCCGGGCGATTTTCAAAATTTCACAGAACACGCGTCATTCATATTTAGGAAAAGTCAGAAAGTTTCAAGACGATAGACGTAACGGTTCAGAAGCGGTGGGCGAAAAACTACCGGAAGGGGCAGAATCTGCCCCCGCAGGGAATAGGGTTAAACTAAAATAGTCCAGCTCGTGGAAGGTACTTGTGGTTGAAGCATCACGACTATAGTACAAATAATGACTAAACATGACACATCAGCAGCATTTTCTGCGCAGCGGTAACAATATTTGACCTAAGGCATGGGTGCATCCAGGGGGAATAGGGGGCACGTGCTCCCCATTGGCCCGACTTTCACACTAAAAAATGTCGCCGACGTTCCTTTGTGCGCCTTTTTAGAGGCCCTGCAAAATATAGTGGCCTAAGCCAGGGGTAATATTTTTTGCGGCGGAGTGGGGCTTTGGTGAGAGGTACCCCTGGGGATGCTGTGCCACCCCTTGCCGAAGGTCTGGCTGCGCCTCTCTTTTATTCTGCGCACCGACAGGGGGCGGATAACCGCCCCCTTAGGTTTTGCAGGAGTAGCGGGAGAGCGCCGCCAAATTAAGCACAAATGCTTGGGCATCAATCACCCACACTTTGTTAGAGTTTTGACCTCCTAATTTTCAAGGTCACGTCGTCAGGTCACACTAAATGACCTGACTTCAAGTCACGTTTTGGAATGTTTGACATCATGCCAAAGCCACAGTAGTTCACCAAATATTTTTATTTATTTATTTGAAACTCACAGAGTGTAATAATGACATGAGTATCTTCAGTTCGTATATCTTACCTTGGATTTCTTATATCGGTGACCTGAGTTCATGTCAATTTCGTGACCTCCCATCATAAGTATATATATATATATATATATATATATATATATATATATATATATATGTACATATATATATATATACCCATCCAGCAATTTTGGTTGGGTACAGATCGGGACAGATTGGGCAGAGCTATGGAAACCCCACCTTCTCTCAACCGGGTTGGGCACATTTGGGCTTTCCCAAGCATTTCCGGATCAGACTGGGTGGCGACTGGGGTGAGTTGGGATTTCCCAACCTGTCTGACTCCTGATCAGTGGGCTATGATTGGGAAATCCCACACAAATCCCAACTTGGGAACGGCTTGGGATCTCCATTGTTTCCCCAATCTCCAGACTTGGGAGTTGCGTGAGAAAACCGTAGAGATACAGACCTCCACGATCGTGGCTTTATACCTATGGCAGGAACGCACTCGGCGTTTTCGTAAGGGCTATATGGACTTGACCAAAATAACGTTGTACTGACTTCAGTCCTCCTGTCGAGACATAAATTATAAAATCCGTAATATATTTCGAAAGGGCCGAGGGGATGCACTGAAAGTAAGAGCCTCACCCAGTACGGCCTCACATGGCGCAATAATTCCCGCAAGTTTCGCCATGATGAGGGCCTGGTGGTCGTAGCATCCTGGGCATCATAGTTACATTAGTAAATCGTTAAGAACCGTTGTATTTTTATACACTTATGGATTACGTAGATCGCTAGGACCGTTACACTGTAGCGGTCTGACACACACCATGCGGCCTCTGCCGAAGGAGCAGAACCTTGGTTCAACGCCAGATGGTGGGCAGCAGTGCCATCCCGCGCGCGTCATGTTTTTTGTTATTTCTCGACGTTTATTTCGTCTTTCATGCCTCGCGACCATTCAAGCAATTGTGTCGTACCACGCTGCTCATGTGTCGCTCGCCATTGTCTTTATTGCTCATCACTCGTCATCGTTACCACTCTTTGTTCTCTCTAACTATCTTCGGTTTGTGCATTCATTTATGATGCATGTGTTTTGATTCAAATATTTGGAATTTGGAATTTCCCGACTGCTGGTCATTGACCGATGGTGGTTGCTGGCCACCGGGCATGTGGCGGCTACGAGCCGTCCCCGGGAGTGGTGACCGTCGCCATGACGTGGCCCATCCTTGCAGCTTCGTCCTGTGGGGAAGGGCCTGCCTATGGGGAGGTTTCCCGGTCGACGTTCCATTATGACCCATTTCACACTTTCTCCTTCATTCCACGACTGCGTATTGGTCCAAACGGGCCGAAGCTGTCTTTACCTAACAAAAAATAAAATAATACGGAAAAATCTACGATCTCTTGACTTTTACTGACTATGGCAGTTCCCCATCCTGATAACACTGGTGACAGTTTGGTACGCCGTTTGGTGAAATCTCCGTGCCATATCGCACCAATACCAATGACGATTTATTTCTGACCGGCCGTGCAGGGCAGGCTGGGATATGCCCATTGGGATGGCACGTTTTCAAGTGATGTTGCCATTCGTGCTCGGGAAACGTGCGGAGACTTCCATGCGGCCGGACGGACTAAAGGATTTCCGGACCGCTCAGTCCGTACAAAGTTTCATTTCCCGAAAACGATCCATCCGATCCCGGACCGGGTGGCCTGAGCTGGAAGTCCGGAAATCCCGTTTGGGATCGACCGGATTGCTGGCTGGGTATATAATAGTATGTACATAATTCATTCGCTCACATTGACAGATAAAGAATATAGCACCTGTAACATGATTTTTAACTGAGATAGCCAGATTGTGGTGTACTGGAGAAACGTACAAAATCTGAAATTTCCCCTCCAAAACGACTAGTTGCTAGCTTTTGAACGCAAAAACCGTTGGGCATATTTAGCATTTGGGGCATGTCTTACAAATTTTCGTGACGTTTTCGCATACTCATAAGTATTACTCCACTGTGAAAATCTCCACCGTACTTCGGTTTTCGCTTTTTGAACCGTCCGCCCATATTTCAATTACCTTGCGTCCGCCCCCGCGTCCTCACGAGGATGACTTGATAAATTTTTAAATGAATGTCAATGTCTGTCAGTTTTCATGGATTTCAATTCGAAAATAATGCAGAACAATGGTCTTCAAAAGGCCCAATGTTTGATGGGTAGCTTCGAACGGTAGCTGAATTCTCCGCAATAGAGCATATTCATACTATAACTATGTATTCACTCACTGCCAATAGGCAGAATTACCTGATGACATGTTATAAAATACATTATTTTGACATGTGAACGATTTAGAATTAAAATCAAACCATAATACTCGTGAGTGAAAAAAATGTGTTAAGGGTGGCTGCATGTTCAACATATATCAAACAATATGTGCATTTGGGGGTTGACGAGAAGCTTCGGGTTTCCATAAAAAGCCTGATGGCCATTAAAAACTTTGTGATTTTAGTTTAATTCCATTTGAAAGAATTCAGAGAAAGGTCCAAAGGGCCCAACTGTTGATGGGTGTCCCATACCGGTAGCTTAAATATTCTCCGCAATAAGAAGCATATGCAGTGCTTAACTAATGAATTCACTCACCTGGGCTAATCACACAATGAACAAATGCACTCTGGTGTGATATAGTTTTAAGTAACTATCATTGTAATTGTTAGTTGATTTCCTATTATAAAAATAAACTAAAAGATGCTTAGAATTATGACCCCAGTGCAAACATTTACGCATTTGTACCAATCCGTCCAATATAGTTGCGAGTTCAGGAACAGCGAACGCAGTTGTTTCGTTTCTACGCATTTGATTCAAGGAGCGAGTCTTGCCGTCGATAGGCCTCCTTGTGACGCAACAACTCCTTTTTGGTGAACGCAATAGGTTTACGTCACATGTAAACTATAAACTATTTTTCAAATTACAAACAAATTCTGACTTTTTTCGCAACAATGAATGCCAGACCGTAATCAGGGCATTCTTCTCCATCATTCTACATACTTTTCCAAGGAGCTATATTCCCTTTAAACACAAGTGCAATTGGCGCATAAACGCAGATGATTTGTAAAGTGGTGCAGGCTGCTCATATCCCTGATGTAACCGCATCCTGCCTTGCCACTCACCACCCCTGTGTGAGCCAGCCCTGATGTGACCATGCTGCCCTGATGTGACCATGCTGCCCTGATGTGACCATGCTGCCCTGATGTGACCATGCTGCCCTGAGTGACCATGCTGCCCGATGAGCGATGGGTGGCCCTTGAGTGTGACCATGCTGCCCTGATGTGACCATGCTGCCCTGATGTGACCATGCTGCCCTGATGCGCCACTCAGCATGTTGTGTGGCCGGTCGCTGGCCAACACGAACCAGCAGTGGCGCCGTGACTACTGCCAGAAGGAGGGTCTCGGTCTCATGCTGCACGCCACCAACGCCGACGGCTTCCACGCGCTCGGAGGGCTCTACCAGCGGCCGCCGATCTGGCTGCCAACCGACAAATCCAGTGTCGTCGAGCTGGTCGGTGAGTTCCGTCCTGTGTCAGTCACAGCTGGTCGGTGAGTTCCGTCCTGTGTCAGTCACAGTTCAGAGGAGTTACAGGCTGTCGGGAAGTTCTGTCCTGTGTCAGTCAAGCGTGGTCGGCTGAGTTCTTTCCTGTGTCAGTCACAGCTGGTCGTGAGTTCTGTCCGTGTCAGTCACAGCTGTCGGTGAGTTCCGCCTTTTTCAGTCACAGCTGGGCGGTGAGATTCACCGTTCCTGTGTCAGTCACAGCTGGTCGGTGAGTTCTGTTCTGTGTCAGTCACAGCTGGTCGGTGAGTTCTGTTCTGTGTCAGTCACAGCTGATCGGTGAGTTCTGTACTGTGTCAGTCACAGCTGATCGGTGAGCTCCGTCCGTGGTAGTCAGGCCTGGTCGATGAGTTCTGTTTGAATGTTGGTGAGCTCCTGCCAGTTGCATTGCAGGCTTTATGTTTGACCGTGCACTGAATCATAAACTGCTTGTTGCGCTGTTTCTCCGCTGAGTCTGAGTCCTGAGCCAGTCTTCTGGAGCAGGATTACTAATATTGTTTAACAAAAATGTGCTTAGCTGATCCGCGCCTGCAGTGAGCCGGCGAACGATGTGTCCGATCGTGCCACAGTAGCGACTGACTGGACTGGACAGCATGGAATGCAGCCGGCTGACACATGGCTGTCTGTCTGCGGCTCTCCTCAGACAGTCATGCTATCTGGAGGCGATCCATCACGCCTCCTGACAGAGCGGCCTTGAAAGACGGAGTGTAACGTGGGCGTTACGTACTAGTCGCAACACATGTTTTTTCGGGTTAACTTATCGGAATAGTCACATAAACCAGAAACGTAAATATGATTTGTTGAATCACGGAACCCGCAGGTCAAGAAAATGTCACGGTCCTGGCTAAACAACGGACTCAAGGCAACAGTAATCGGTTACGGGCGTTTCTGAAGTTGATATTAGCCGTTTTCACGATGGATTATTTTGCACGAAATGTTTTAAACATTTTAAAATGTTTTAAAATGTTTTAGTAGTAGCCGTTTTCACGATGGATTAATTTGCGAGAAATGTTTTAACTTCGCCCTTTCCGTCCCGTAGAGCGAGGGTTAAAACATTTGTTCTCGCAAATTAGTTCATCGTGAAAACGGCTACTACTAAAACATTTTGAAACATCTTAAAATGTTTTAAAACATTTCGCGCAAAATAATCCATCGTCAAAACGGCTATAGTGGATCCCAGTGCGAAACATGCGATATACGCGAATTTGTATCGTCGAGCGATACACAATTTTCAGTTTTTAAGTGGAATCGGACCACACGAGTTCATGACGTTGTAATCAGTGTCTGACGTCTGTTAATTTTCCATGGTGTGCAGCTACGTCTCATATACATTGTTCTGTAAAGTCTACAGAAAGAGGACGAACGAGAAATTTTGTGAGGAACGCAAAGACAGCCGTGTGAAGTGTCTGGAGAAGTGCCTCGTCTACTCGGCGCTGTTCAAGATAGACTGCACTTTACCGTGGCTGGAAGCTAAAGCCAGGGAGGTGACCAAAATGAAGGATGGGGCTGGGCTCAAAGAGTGCAGTAGTTATGAAGGTAAGTAGTCACACTCATATAATTATCACATGGTAACCACTCCTCGCAGACTCCAAGTAGCAGCTGTGTGAATGTGATGCTGGAGCTTCCCTCGAATTATTTATCAAGCATCAAGCGTACTTTCAGCAGAATGTGAAAATAACATTCTTGAAGTTGAACGTTCGCAAAGTTTGATTTTGTGAATGGGTTCAATAGAAGTGAATGCATTGCCTTAAAGGGAACGTTTCACCTGTTTGAAAGTTGTCAATTCATATACCCCGGTTGTAGTCGAAAATGTGGAGCAAGTGCTGCTGAACGTGAACACGATGGTGATATTTGTTTCTCGAAAATTTATTTAACTTTATATTTAAAACATGGGATGATAATGTCATAAACGAGCTATTGTGAGCTATAGAGAAAACTTGTACGCTGCCAAATGACATGTGTGCACATCTTCAGAAATTTCTGGCGTCTTTAGTTCAAACTATGGCGCGTTGTTTACATCACACAAGCAGAACGGATAATCCTGACTTCAGCCAAGGTTAGAGAAATACAGGTCGTCTGAGCTCCCAGGAACAACAATCTTGAAGTGGCTGTCAGCCAATCAGCAAAAGCACTTGCATAGAACTCATTTTGCAAATTCAAAAATTCATTGCTGAAAAATTGATAATTTTTTGGGAAAATGGTCTAAGTAAAAAACATTTGTCAATGACTGCCAAAAATAATGGCTATCTCAGTTCAAAACCCATATAGAGGTGAAACTTTCCCTTTAAATGCCTCGTCGGTATATGTGATCAGGGGCGTAACTTTTTGAAAATAATTGGGGTTGCACTTAGTTGTTTAAAGCCTCATGTGTACCACATCGCGTCATAGGCGTAATGTTAGATTACCAAATTATTGGGGTTGTAGCTACAACCCTAATTTACGTTAAAGTTTCACTTATGTTTGTGATGTCTGCTCATGCTATTGATAAATGATATTGCAAATGACTGTGTCTCAGTCAGAAAAGCGGTCTTTTATCTACCTGACATGCTGAGTAGGTACCTTTCTTCCGCCAATAGCGTCACTTCTCTTATCTCTATCATCAAGCCTTTGACACTGCATCGTATGAAGCTGATTAAATTATTTTTAAAAAAATATACCAATTAAATAGAAAACGATAACACTGATTTCAACCATTATCATGTTCACGGGATATTATTTGTTATCAATTAAAACTTACAAACAGTTTAAGGAATACATAATCACTTATCAGTTATACATCATTAACTATAATTATATGGCGGAATTCGATCCCATTTTGATGCATTGCTAAATTGCCGCCGGATGCTGAAACACAGCAGGTATCATGGCCTAACCTCGGTAAAACACAGCCTTGTCACGGCTGCAGGACAGTTAACCCTATTCCCTGCGGGGGGCAGATTCTGCCCCTCCCGGTAGTTTTTCGCCCGCCGCTCTCTGAACAACGTTACGCGTCTATCGTCTTGAAATGTCGGACGTTTTCGCTAAAATATGAATGGACGCGTGTTCTGTGAACATTTTGGAAAAATCGGACCCCAGCAGAGGCGGTACCAGGGTTCATATTTTTGGAGGTCGCTAGAGAATGCGCGAGAGCGGCAATACTTCCTTCATAGTTTGCGGTGGAATAAAAGTGTCAGAAAACTAAGTTGATGCTTCGTACCTCATTACATAATTGGATTATACATTATTTTGGGGCACAGGCGAACTCAGGTACATAAATGGGAGGCGATAATCCCCGTCAACTTGCGGCCAAACTTCAAATAAGCAAGATGATAAAATGCGTTCCGCCACATGTCCCTCCCACGTGAGTTTTACCTGAATCCGCTTATGCCACAATTTAGTTCATTTAACAAATTACGAGTAACAAAAGCCCACATGTTGACGTTCCCAGCCGTCCCAAACACTAAGGAAAAGCACCATATTTTGTATCCCAAAATTCACCCCATTTTTTATCCCTGAGTTACGCCTATGATTTTTCAAATTTATGTACTTGTCCCGTTCACACTTGAAGAGGCATGAATATTGGAAGCTCAAAAACGTTTTTTGGGCATGAAAATCGGTCGAATTACATGGCAACAATGACCTTTTCGAAAAACCTTCAAAATTTATCGTTATTTTTTGTCCCCTGGCCCCCTATTTTAGAGCAAAAAAGTAATTTCTGGATCTAAATAGAAGGATTTAATCACGACAAATCGAATATGGTGTTCGTCCCATCGAAAATCGGCCGAGCGGTTCTCGAGATCTTGGGGGGGGGGCGGAATCTGCTCCCCCCCCCAGGTTAACGTAATTATAACCGCCCGCAGGGGAAATAGGGTTAAGACTCGACCACACAGTCTGTCCGAGTGTTGCTTAAACACTCGCTCCGCCGCCGCCGCCCTGCCCGCCGCTGCCCCCGCACCGCCGCCCGCCCGCCCGCCGCAGCACTTGCCACCTCTTCATCGCCGCTGACAGTCACATAATGATGGAGATGCCGCAGCCCCCCCAGCCGCCCCGCCGCCGCCGCCACACGCCGCTGCCGTCGCTGACCGACCGGACCCGACCTGGACCCGACCCGGACCGACCGGACCCGACCCGGACCCGACCCGGACCCGACCCGGACCTGACCCGGACCCGACCCGGACCCGACCCGGACCCGACCCGGACCCGACCCGGACCCGACCCGGACCCGACCCGGGACCGACCCGGACCCGGACCCGACCCGGATCTGACCCGGACCGCCACCGACGCCAACAAAGCCAACGACACCAACGACGCCAACGTCGCCAAAGACTCAAGTAAAAAGAAAGTAAAACAGTTAAAAAGTCAAAAGAGTAAAACAAAATAAAATGACAATCAATTTTTTAAATAAGTAAAAAAAACGTCCGAAGTTAAAAAGACAGAAAACAAAGAATATAACAAATTAGCGCTTGAGGTCGTATCCAGTGAGGCAACTGAAACAGGCTATCATCCTACCTCTAGCTTTGGCGTGACACGATCTCGACATCTGCTAGCTCATCTCTTCTGGGCTTCTTATCTGAAAGACGCCAACAGTTTTCCAAAGGTATGCTATTGAACCCCTCCAAAAGAACGGGGTCCGGACATAATTTGCAAGGACCGGGCTCTGTTGTGACCGGGCCGGGCCCCATATCACGCCTCTGTCGGCACCCGCGGACTCTGTCCTGATCGTGCCCCTACCATGAATGGCCCCTACCAGTAGCGGACCCGTATCAAGGCAAGGAAGTGGGCCCTGTTGTGACCGAGTTCCGTATCACGCCTTTGCCAGCACCGTGCTCTTGCCTCGATCGGATTTGACCAAGACCGGGCCCCTGCCAGAGTCCGTGTTAAGAATATGCAAGGACCCGGCCCTGCTGTGACCTGGCCCTGGTCCTGACCGGGCCCCGTATCACGCCTTTGCCAGCCCCGGGCCCCTTCCTAGATCGGACCTGACCAAGACCGGGCCCGTACCAGAAAGGGACCCTTATCAAGAACATGCAAGGACCAGTCCCTTGTCCTGTTCTTTTGGGTCACTTTTGGCCAAAACTCAAAACTTTCACTTTTGGGTCAATTTTGATCTAATATCTTTTGCCTTATGATTAAAACCTAAGACAGAAAAAAAGCTCAAATATGCAAAGAAATATTGCATGGCGTGGAGAGTTTTCTCAAGACGAAATAGAAGTTTCACTGCTCCCCCCACACACGCACACTTTGTATGACTTCCTACATTCCTTGTTGATTTATTCGCAGTAGTTTTACTGTGACCAGGGGCGTCGCCACAGGGGGAACGGGGGACGAGAGGGACACCGTCCCCCCAGCCGTCAGGCTGGGGGGATTATCCCCTCCAGTAAAAAAAAACAAAAATTTTTGGACCATCTCCCAGGCATTTTATCTGCGACTTCACTCGAAAACAATGTATTTTTTTAAATATCAATAGCATGCGTTTGGGAAAAGCATTGCCTCGGCCTAAAAAGGTCGACCTTTTTAAAGACCTTTAAAAGAACCTTTTGACTTTTTTCCCTTTGTGAAGGAATTGGCAGCAACTTAAACAGCGTTTCGACAAGCAGGAAGACATGAGCATGGGAAATGGCTCTGTGTTGTTTACGGCACACTTTGTGTAATGTTTTCCTAATACAAATAGTGTCTGTCTGTTCTGCTGGCCTGTGACTGTCCCTACCACATGCTCTTTAGTCTTTTCTTTCCCACGTGTTTTAAGCGTGGTTGAAAATAAATATGGATATAAGAAGCTTCTTAAAAAAGGGTTGGTACATAATGAATCGAAAATGTATTGTATGGCATTAGTTAACAATTAATAAGAAAAATATCAATTTATCGACAAAATGCCTTTGCAGCGGTCAAAATCCAGCTATCCGCAGGAAAACAAACTGAAAAATTTCACACTGCTTTGCGGCAAGTTTTGCCATTGATTATACAAATTTGTCTTAGCCACTTAAAATCTACCAAGGCCGGAGGCCCACCGTCTATATTTCTGGGTTATCAGGCAAACCCGTAAAAATTTTGCGCCGCTTCGCGGCGCTTAATAATTTAAGTAGGTACCGAAATTAAATATTGAAATGCTGCAAAGAAGCTTTTTTTCGTCATTTCATCTGACCACCACTTAAAAACTTCGGGGACACCCCCACGAGTCGGTTTGAGATTAACGTTATTACTACTTATATGTGAATATTCCTAGCCATGTATTCTATCAAAGTATTGCGCTTTTGCGTTTTTTAATGCTTTTTAAGCTCTTATACCAAAAAAGGTGACGGGCCCAAATCCAAGGAGACAAAAATGGGAGTGCCTTTTTGTCAAAAAAGTTGCCCCAAACCGACAGCTGGATCCACCAGCGTCCGTCCCCCCACTCAAAATATCGTGGCGACGCCCCTGACTGTGACCCATTAAATGTAATTTAAATCATACAAAATAGCCAGGCGTATTGCATCAACAACGTTCGTGTT
>VOPJ01008112.1:0-29088 GCA_014673585.1 Semibalanus balanoides
GAAGCTCGACGAGACAAAAATATTGGTGTCATCCGATCGTCCCTATCTTTTTTTTCTGTCAAGAGTTATAAACAAAACAATGCTGATGGCCTCAGATGACCTCGCAGAGATTACTGAGCAACAATCTCAACTGGGTCATGAATAATAAACTCAAATAACATGATTCTGAAAGAATTAGCCTGATTCGATGCACATTATCTGAAAAGGAAGCATTTGTATATTGACCGGTTCAATTATATTGGAAGGTCAGAAAAATTACCTGATCTTAGGTCACTGATTCGAAAAATCCGAGATAAACGAATTATAGGTTCTGATAACCTCATGAAATCCTGCAAGTTCAAATCTTTAAAAAAAGACTGTGGCTTTCGCACGACCACAAACATTGTTGGAGGTAAGGTCACTTGACGTGACCATGTAACCTGACCTTAGATGACCCACTGGTGGATCCAGGGGGGGGGGCATCAGGGGCAAATGCACCCGAAAAAACGCCTGAAATCGGCGCAAGTTTACACATTTCCTGATGTAAAAGGACATCTAAGCAACTTTTACAAAGGACCGTTTATTTTAAAACGTATAAGGATGTATAAAGGAGGGAAATCCGAAGAGTTTTTGAAGTTTGGCAAAAAATGTATTGATGCCCCCTCCCCTCCCAAAACGCCGCAAGCGGCCGTTCTATATCCACCAGTGAGATGACCTGAAGTCAGAACTTTTACAAAGTGTTGGTATTTGATGTCCAAACAGCTGTGCGGAATTTGGCGCCGCTGCGCGTCGCTGTTTTTCCGCTACTCCTGAAAACCTGAAGGGGGGGGGCTGAAACTAACCCCCTCCCTGCAGTGCGCGGGTTGATAATGATGGTGATACAATAATTTTAGTGCGCACCCAGTGCTGAGGCTATTTTGCACTTAAGGAGGGAAGAGTTTGGTTACACATTATCTCGGTCCGGATTAAAAGTTATTTGAATTGATGCTGCTGTCGATATGAAAATAGATATGCGCATTTACATACTTAGCATGTCTACGCAGGTAAAAGTCCCTGCATTCTTTGCATGGCATAGACTTTCCCATGACAGCGGCTCAAACAGTATTCACCGGTCATAACATATTTTCATAAATGTTCCCCAGTGCATGCTATATTTTTTAATGTGTTGAAGCTCCTTTCTTTCGACGTTTAATCATCACATTCATAAAACAGCGCCTTTAAATAAAACAAACTGTTTTGATGCTTTATATTGCTGCCTGCACAATAAACAAACGGATCATCTACAACTAGTATTAGTATGCATAATGCATATGTGCTAGGACCACACCAAAGCAATCTAATGAAATGTAACAGCACAACACAGCAAGAGCAGCTCTACTTGGATCCATTGTTACAGTGACAACGATACCTGCGTCAAAAGTATCGTTTGCTCAGCGTTATCGTGCCGCCTCCTCTAACGTACCACTACAATATCAAAAACATAATCTCTAATAAGTATCATCAGCATCACAGCATCGTCACCAGACTGAGCACGTATGGGTGCAGGACATACCTATTACCTTGACCTTGACCAGTGACTACACTGTAAATCACATGATGAGTATGCAACAATCTCGCCCGCAGACGAACTTCCAGACGTCCGCAGACGTGCCACCAGCTCAGTTGTCAATCCCATAAGCTTGTCCCCAGTTGCAGCCGACTTCAACCGCCACGCAGCCAGCTGGCTAGTGCCTCCTGCCCTGGAACAGCTTGTAGAGTCCGAAGACTCCCGCTCCGGTCAGAGCGACTCCTGTCCAGGAGGGCCCATGACTGTGCGTCTCCTGCTGCTGGTCCCCGTGCCTCCAGCGGCCACCGCAGCCGCCCCAGCGGTGACCACGGCCCTCCTGGGAGCCGTCCTGACCCCAGCCGCTCGGGCCCCGAGGGTCCCACTGTTGCTCTGGGCCCCGCGGGTCCCACTGCTGCTCCGAGGCCCCGTGGGACCTCCAGCCGTATTGCGGCGCGTTCTGTGGTCCATGGTGGTCGTGCTTGCCATGGGACCGTGGGCCCTGTCGGTCCCGATGGTCCGGGTGGCCCCAGGGCCCACGGTGACGAGGACCGTCCTCACCCTGGCCTCTATGGCGACCCCAGTGTGGAGGGGTATCGTGGGGGCCTGATGGCCCCTGCTGGGGCTGACCTGAGGGATCACCGCCCCATTGAGGCATCCACGATCCATAGCCAGGCTGGTTCTTGTCTGAGGTCATTGCTTCTTGCTGATTCTGACCTTGAACTTGGCACCGGTTTTTCTACCGTCTCCACCGTCTTTTAGCTAAGTACGCACTGCTGCCCTGCCGAGAGCCGTTGTAGACACCACCGTGATGAGTGCTTGTACGAGCTGGCGCCACCTCTCTGATGCCTCGCTGTGGCTGAATGAGTGCCGTGAGCCAGCCCGGGCCAATTTAATACCCCGGCGGTCGGTAGTATTACGTCAGTTGTGTCTGGATTGCAGGTACGCCGGGCCACCAGGACCGACTCCCGAATCGTCCGAGGCAGTGCAGCGGGCAGCGGCGGCGGCGACGTTGAGTCTGACGCAACACCAGCGCCGCGTAGTGGTGGAGCTTACGCGAGCTGACGTCATACGCAGCAATCAGCTGACGCCAGTCTGTCGCCGCCGCCGGCGACGCGACGCTTTTCCGCGTCATGGTGACTGGCGGTTTGGGCAGCTGGTAGCTGGTAGCTGAGCCGGCGGCAGGGGCTGATACTGTGCCGCGGCGTATTTTAGTTTCCCGATATATCATTGCGATTGGTTAGTATCTACTTATCTACTTAGGGAGGCATGAGTCAGTCGAAAATATAAATATTGCTTCGAAATTTGGTTTGGGCATCGTTCCTACTTTTTTTTTACCATATATTCCGGTTTTTAAAATATTACCAAATTGTTACTTTGTGATGAAAAAAATGTGGAAAAATGTCCACAAAATAACTTTTTAACATAATAAGAAACCAGAAGATTTGGAGAACAAAGTAAAGACGGTGCCCAAAACGAATCTCAAAGCAATATCAATATTTTTGACTGACTTATGTCTCCCTGAGTACTAGTCGGTGGCAATTATATAGCGGGAAGCTTCAATACGCGTGCCCGCCATGCCACCGTTACTGGCAGCTTTTGAGAACCTAGGTAGCTTACGCAAGCTGACGTCATAAGCAGGCATTATCATTTTCCTATGATTATTATTTAGCCAGGGACGCGAGACCTGGGGGACAGTGGGGACAACTCGATCCCCCCCATTTTTGGAGCTAGTTGTCGGCGCCCTTCGACTTTTTGTATTATCTTTTAGCACTGCGTTTGTTCAACTGCGTTGCCGCCGGAAGCTTGGACATGTTTTTATATGACAATGGTTCAGTAATCAATTATTAAAGGGACACTCTCACCATAACAAATTATCAAATGTACGTCGTTTGTGGTGCAAAATATGAAGTGAATGCTGCCGAACACAATTATGACATTTGTTTCTCACAAACAGTGCTCAATTTTCATAAAAACGGTTTTAATATTTGGGCTGATGACGTCATATGAATGAAAAAAAAATTTTTTTTTTTGGAAAAAAAAAAGAGAAAACAACCCTTCCCACGGCCTTTGGGCTCCCATGAGTAGGAACTAGTGTAACTCGGCTAATGTATGGCCAAAGTAAAAACAAGTCGACAGTAATCAACATTAGTAAAGAGAGACTACGCGACTACGGCAGGGCCACCATTCAAATACCATTGGGGACTTGGTGACGTTACACGGATGTCAAAACCAAACTTGAATTTCCTTGATTCGAATCAGTGGTTTTAACTTATACCATACATAACTTCAATGCCAAGCACGCAAAATGGCTATCTCAACTAAAATATTATGTTAAGGTGGGACAGTCCCTTTAAGATACAATTTAGTTAGCTAAGTTTAACAGCCTTCTTCCTTATATTCGTGCAGAACATTTGTATTTGGCTATTTAAATTCGTAGCATCAACACATTGTGCTAAAGTACAGCCAACACCAATCAACAGGCACGTAGACAGGATTTTCCTCAGGGGGGGGGGGGCGTAAGTGGTCATGTCCAATTTTGGTCCTCAGCCAAATGTTGTTGACCGTGGTGGTGGTGGTGGGGGTGAGGGGGTGGGGGTATGGTCGGGTCATCAGCAGAATCTCTTTTCATCTAGTGTACATTTTTGGCTCGGAGGGTGTGGGGGGGGCAATAGGATATATATATATATATATGTGTGTGTGTGAATATTTTTTTTCTCCAATTAAAACAAATTGCGACTATTTTCGCAAACATAAATGCCAGATCCGTAATCAGGGCACTCTTCTCCATCATTGTACATATTTTTTCAAGCTTTAATATTCCCTTAAAGAGACATGCCCTTTATTGTATTCTTCAATATACATTTTTGATCTTACATGACCCTTTACCTTATATGGGATCAGGCGTTTAAATGACTGCTACTATCGAATCATACGTGTATAATAAACTATAAAACATGTTTCTCATGACCTCTTTCCAAAAGTGACCTTATTCGACCTGATCTTGATTTTCACCTTTGCTTGCAATTTCACTTTTGCGTATACGATATATGAATCATACCTTTGAATTAACTTTGTGCAATACAAGTAGCAATTTAAGGCTTTGGATTACAAGTATGGAACGCAAACTGAAATATATAAATTTTGCCCTTTGACCTGACTGTGACCTGACAAGTGGACTTATTCGGAAAATGTATAGTTTACCTTACATGCATCTCACTGGGATATTTTCATTGTCGTCTTGCGCGTCTCGCTGCAGTTATTGCCATTGGTTTGGAACATAACGAAGGGGGCATAACGCCCTTCCCCAGCCAATGGCATCGGCGGCTGAGACCCCAGCCAATGCCGGGTTATCTGGTATGAGGAAAGTCACAGTTTGATGTTGGGAAATGTAGGAACAATATTTATGCACACTTAGATGCTGTCATGCGATCTTCAAAATTAATTTCGTAGGCAATGTTTTATACTTATGCGTAAGAACTACGAAACATTTTGATTTAAGAATGTGCATAATAACAAAAATGGTGCGCACAGACAGAAAAACAGACACCCTGACAGAAAATATTTTAATTGTAAGTTCGATGCGCTTTGATTTTGCTACATATTTTGTTTCCATAAAATCATTTTCTATAAATATAGTTTTGCATGTCTCTTATGTCCTTCATATGCTACGGTGTTGTAAAAAGCGCATTGGCTGTGAAATAATTGACTTCCAATTAAATGAATGAAATATGAAAACAATACAAATTAAAAAGATACCGATATGAATGAATAAACGAATGAATGAATGCAAATTCATAACCCGTTCTTTATCAAACTACGAGCGTTCCACCTGCCAGAACAGCGGTACACTGCGTGTCCTTTGATTTTCAGACGCCTTTACAGCCCCTCCCTAACTATAATACCTATATGCACTCGCGCTGGTGGTGTGACAATTAATATCATCCTATTCAAGGTGAGCCGTCAGCTTCAGCGCTTACCAATTTTACCCGATGTCTACCTTATGCGGGATTGCCTCGTCATTTTCTAGTCCGTTTGCTTGCTCTGCCGCGTGTTTTCTTTACCAACGTGTCAGCAAGAACTGCTTCTATATAGGTAGGGCTCAGTTGGTTTGGCAAATCAACTGACAGAAGACGACAGAGACCAACTGACAGACAGACGGGCCACGATAGAGCTCCACCAGCGTCGCTTCGGACGTGGAGACTGCCTTGAATGTTATTCTCTGAGCTGGTGCTCGGATTGGTCAGCCAGGGATGTCTGGCTTGGTACGGAATAGAGGTGCAACTTTTCAAGCCAAATGAAACAAACTGCTTTGACCAGCTGAAAACTGTTTGTTTAGTCACTAGGACTTGCTCGGGGAATGAAATATTGATTCATAATTGAACCAGCTGTTTGGTTCGCTTGCTAATGGTGGTGTATTTTATATTGACTCAATTTCAACTGCATGCCTGAATACCAATAATATATGTGTCACAGATAAATGATGAAATTTGTGGTGTTAAGCATTATTATTGACACATTTATGTGCTCATGAAAAGATTGGCTAAAGCATGAACACTACTGCCAGTATGAGTTCAAATTGGATTCTGCTGTATTTTTCACCGGGCCAACAGTAGAGGAAGTTACATCTCTTTCCTGTAGTGTTTACCAAACAGCCCGTGCTCTCGCTGTCGCCTGTGTGTGTGTGTGTGTGTGTGTGTGTGTGTGTGTGTGTGTGTGTGTGTTCATTTATGCTCATCTAAAAGAGCTCGTTGCGCAGGCAACAAGCTCTGTTAGATAAACAGGCAACAAGCTCTGCCGGTAGGGTGCAGGGGCTGGAGGGGGTCTGGCAGAGCTTGTTGTCCCTACCTAGTAGCACACATTGCTTTCACGACATAGTGCTAATGTTTTCACGACGAAATCACGTCGTATGAACGTTGTCATGACATTTTGACATCGTTATGGCTGCTAGGGCTACCGTCTCCGTCCGTCCGGCTGGACAGTGGACCTGGACACGGTCCGCCCCGCCCTCTGACGTCACTTGACTTTGAGTGCGACTGAACTGTCACCGACAGCAGGTCATCCCAGTCAGGAGCAAATAGCGAACGCCAAAGCGACTCGAACCCGGGCTGCCACACCGGTTTAGGTCAGAAGCTCAGCTGTCTCCCGACTGCGCTACAGGGGCTACATGTTCTCAGTCATCGTTCCAGTCCTTTGATAACCTTTAGTCAGGTCAAAGTCATTAGAGACCACGAGTGCAGGCTACCTACCTGATAACGGTCATTAGGCGTTGCGGTCAGATGTGTTTATTAAGGACTTGTTCTTAGTCCAAATCGAAAATTTGTCATGCGCACAATGTGATATCTGCCCTTTAAAAGGGCATGTTCACCATGGAAAACGAAGAAAGCTCAGTCAAATGAGAGACGAAGCAAGAATTAGTTTATCTCATCTACTAGTAAGTCAAAGCAACCTATAGTTTACGCCCGGAAAAGACAAATTAAAATGTCAATAATTTGGTGATAATTCAATATTTTTTTCCTCAAAAGTAATTCCGGCGAAATCAAGCTGGCTGAGAAGCACGCTCTTTCTCCTATCACGTCACTTGATTTATCGAGGGAATCGTGTGTATACATGGGGTGGTACTCCTCTCTCTGCTCCCAGTACTTGTCTGAAGGATGCCGGAAATACAACGCTTTTCGAAACCATTCAACAGTGTCTTCTCTTTAAAGGGAATACATGCGCACCTTTAACATTACGTTTTAACTGAGACACGCCAGATTGCGTCGGGTGTGCTTGAGAAACCCCCACTCCGAAATTTTCCTCAAAGCGACCTAGTTGCTGATTTCAACTGCAAAAACACCGCTGGTCATATGTGGTCATATTTCAACGTCCAAAATCCCGTGACGGTTCGCATACGTCATCACAGTTACTCCACTGTGATTAGCCACCAGCACTTCGCCTTTTTGAAACCCGTCGCTCCAGTATTTCAGTACCTTGCGTCCGCCCCGTGCGACCTCGGCCACCGACGGTCGGTCAGGCGCTCGCAACTAGTGGGTTCACGTATGCGTGCCCCCACGCCCCTATCCGGCGCGAGCGAGGCCCGGTCGACCCAGCAGCTGCGCTTTCACGCCTAACCCGGTGCCCTCCATCGTGCGGAGTGCGGTGCCGGCACAGCAGCTGTCAATGGGCCGGGCGCAAAAGTTTGCCGTTCGATGCCTCACTTGTGACGACACAACTCGGCTCTGGTGACGCCAAGATTGCGTGTGAACGTCACATGTAAACATATCTACTATTTTTCAAATTACAACCAAATTCTGACTTTTGTCGGCAAAAATGATATTGCCAGGACCGTAAATCAGGGGCATTCTTCTCCAAATCATCTACATAATTTTGCTCCAAGGTGCTATATTCCTTTAGTAGCGTATTCCGTCACACTATTTATATTTCACTATAGAAAGTATATGCGTCCCGACACACCTGCGTCGCTCCACTGTCCGTCTCCGCTCTCTCTGTGGCGTTCCGTCTGATTATGTGTTCCAAAGGTCATGCACGGTCCTAAATTACACTGCTACACGTCACTGGCGAGTACCGGTCTCGCCGTCGGCTCTATCACTACAGCGGCGGCTGCGCGCGGGGTGCCGGCCATCAAATTACACGCGTGCACGCCGCCGTTCAGTACTCTGGTTCGACGTGGGGTTTCGTAGTGGGGCAAATGCGGTACATATCAACAATTTGTAAACGCGATGCGCTGGCTCACACGTTCTTCAATCAGGCCAGCGCTGAACCGCTACGCCTCATTCACGTTACAGAACGTTGTTGATAAAAAATGTTTTATAGAAAAGATTTAACATCAAATCACTAATGCATAGCAAATTACGTGACAAGTTCAATTCTGCAAATAAAAAGAATGAGGTAGCTGAAACAGTATGGTTTTTGTCGCAGCAACTTACAACTTCCCCAGTCTTTACGTCAATCTGTGCGTCATAATCATACGTCACCTCAGCCAAAAATCAGGCCAATCAGCGTATTGAGTTACGGGTATACCCGGTCCGACTTTTTAGGACTGGAATATTAAATAATTAAGAGGTTTAATTGAAAAATGTGAAAGCGTCCAAGTCCATTTTCGAGCATGCGCCACAACTTGGCTATCTCAACTCAAAACCCAATGTTAAAGGTGAACTATTCCCTTTAAATGGGATGGAATACAACGGAAAAATCGCTGATGTTTCCAGCTGTATACCATCGGCTGCTCAACTTTAGGTACCTATCTATGACTGACAACATTACCTACTGCCAATAGTTCCGACAGAAGGCATCTTTAAAGATCTGCTGGATGAGCTGCTTTCACAAGTATTGCCACTTCTTAACACTCTTATCTGGAGTTACATTGACGTTCGTTACTGCCTTATCATCTTAAGCCATCTGTCTCATACGTGGATCACGAGGGAAAGTACTTTCGCAACTCCCATTCGTTTCGTCGTTTTTGTAGAGCAGCCTTGCATTTAAGTTGCGTGAAGACGTGAAAAGTGTGAGTATTTGTGACGAGGCACTGTAAGTAAATACTTGATAACAATATTGATTGTTTCAAATAGTATGTTTTACCGTAATATAAATCAATAAGCCCTGTTGTCATCATTCCTTCGATACAGTTCGCCTCACAAGCTATGTTACGGCAACTGTATATGAAGTATATCAAAATACTTCCGTATCTAGTTACGTCAACAGTTATCTGTAACAACATTATGGGTAAAAAAAATAGTATTTATGACTTTCGATCGACCTCTGGACCTAAACCAATTGACCCTGCACGTCCCTCCTACAATTTGAGGTCATCTGAAGGCGATTGCGCCGAATTTCATCACTAGTCTTCTTGCATGATTTTTTTCGTGCTTGTTCCTAGCTATCATAGCTCCCGATATTTGTTTGGGGTAACTAGAACGATGTCCTAAATCTTGAAAATCTGACCTTTGATGACCACTGGTGACCTTAATATTAACCTGACAACAAATTGCACTGCAATTGTTTCAAAATGCTTTTTGACGAGCTCTTAAACGGTGTTTTTAGGTTATGACTAGGTCCCATATGAGCTGAGTTCGGGGGGGGGGTCGAAGCTCCCCCTCCCTGCCACGGCGAAGGTGACGCCGAGCACGAGTACGGTGCGGGTTAAGTATCCTATATATACTCACGCCTCTCTAATTCCTTAGTTACGCAAAGCCATGCGTTCTCAGAAACGTTCAATTTTGTCCTGTGACGTTACTAGTGACCTCCAGGTCAACAAATAGTATTTTTTGCCAATTAAACTGCCTGAGCTATCAATTGTCATTTGAGTCAGCGCGATCGTCCTGCTGGTTCCAAAGACACGGGAGGGGGGCTAAAAAAATCCCCCAGTGAGTCGTGTTACAAAACACACTCCAGTGGCTGCTGGGTTAATTACTTCTGGGGACCTCGGTATTGACCTGAGCTAAAAATGCTACAGGAGTTTTGAGATGAATTTTGATGACTGATGAGTTATAAAATCTATGTTCGGTTTTGGTCTCTATAGGAGCCGAGTTCGAGGGGTGATGGTGGGGTGTTTTCAGATTCTCAGACGCCTCTCACTCTGACCGGGTGAAGGTGGCAGGGTGAAGACAGGGTGCAGGGTGAAGGTGGCATCCAGCACCGGCACGGCGCAGTTTTGATAGATTCCACGGCCGTCAGCAATATTGGGTGGCCAGGAGCCTTTAAATTTACAAATGTTATACTGGTTCGTCAAAAATATGCTCAAAGAGAAAAACAGCCAGCACTCCAATACAATTAAACGGACATGCATCAGGACCACCCAAAGCCGAACCATTCGCACACAGCACTCTAACTCGAGAGACGTGCTCCTTCACAATGCCACCCAACCAACATCATGTCACCTGTCAGCGGGGCTGCAGATCCGTCAGCCAGCTCCCCTGACCTGACCGGTCACGTGACCAGCCACCGGGCCGCCGCCAGCTGACCGGCGGTGACGTCACAGCAGCCTGCGGCGGTCAGCTGGCTCGGCAGAGGGCTGTGACCCCGGTCAGTGGATAATGTGACCTGTGGTCAGTGGGTGGGACGGGACGACGCCGCGTGCTGTCGCCGCTGTTGCTGCCGTGTCGAGCTGGATAGCTGTTGAGATTCGGTAAGGTGAGTGACTGTTGGTGCCCAAGATAGCACTTGCATGATCATTGAATCAGTTGTGCGTGGTAGATTCAGTGTTTGACCCGCTGTGCTGCAGATACATACTTTTACGACTTCCTGATTGCGACCGGGCTGTATTTCAGGTTTTCAGAGACCCATTTCTTCGCAATTACTCGGCGGATGCGGCTGAAAAATTGCACACACAAATGATTTTGTCGTGCAATTATTGTGTTAAATGTTTGCATTTCTTATTTGTACTTAAGGAGCAGAGCGCACCGACACCGACAAACAGCCCCGTTCTTACGGTAGTGCAGTAGCGCGGGCATGATCCACCGGCCTCGCGCTCTCGGTCGACGCCGGTCGCGTATTCCCGAAGTGTCTTATACAAACCGGCATGCCATGCCCGCCAGCCAATAGGAGGCCGGCCTGGCCGGCGCGTTATGAACGTGGGCGTGCCTTGTGACGTCACACGTGATATGTTTGTTTGCCCCCAGAAGGGAGATGTATATTTCGCGCGTTGGGTCTTTTGCCAAAGAGAACAGAAATATGGCAAAGTTTCTTAGCTCCAGTCATAAGCAGGTGAGTTAAGTTGACCGTAAATGAAAAAAACGCAAATCGACGTTTAATTGCACTAAAAAATACTGTTCCAGCGGTGCTTTTCTCCAATGGTTATGGCTACTAACTAAAGAGCGAGAAAGGACTGGAATACGAGTTCTATAAAACACTTTAGATAGTGCAATTGAATCACCCCTTTCCATGATTTCGTCCATTCGTTATGTCGCCTTACCAAGGAACATTTCATAATTACCGTGATAATTACCTGCTTGTTCTTCTTTATAGTGTGAGTACTGAGGAATAACTTATAAATTGTTCCATTTTTTCAGTTATAATGTGTATCTTTATAAGCATCAGCAAGGATGTAGACCATATCCATTTGGGGGGGCAACCCCCTCTTCACTTGACGACGAACTTAAAGTGGGTCAAATCCGGGGAAGAAATCTGTATTTTTGTTGGAGTTTATGGCACATTACGCCTAGATTTCCCAAGCTAGCACCCCTCCAAAACTTCTCTGGAGAAGCTGTTGTCCCCCGATATCAATGGAAGCGTGTGCAGATGCGTTCACAAGCCCTACATGGGTGCATGTGAACGCATCTGCAGTCTGCAAGCGACGCTTAAATCAGGGGCATAGTTTCTCCAAGATTGGAGGGGTTCTGAGCTGGGAAAATAAAGGGTAAAGTGCCTATAAAAATCCAAAAATACCAAGAATTTTCTCCCCGGATTTGAACCCACTTCTTAAGTTCTTCGTCCAAGTGAAAGGGGTTGTCCCCAAATGAGATAGGTCTTTGCATCCTTGTGATACTATAAAGAACACATAACTCGAAAAAGGAAACATTATAAGTTATACTAGGTACCAATGCATCTATTAAAAGAAGAACAAGCATGGTAATTATCCAACGGTTAATATTGAAACTGTTCCTTGTAAGGCGACAAGAAACAAACAAGACAAGGATTTGACATGGAAGCCAGCTGCTAATAAAGTGTATTGTAAAGAATATATACAAAGTTTTTTTGTAATCTTAACAGCAAAACCCTTGAGAAGAGCTACGCTGGACAGATTTTTAGTGGTAATCCAAACGTTGATGTTGCTTTTTCTCATTTACAGTCAGCTTAGACTACCTGCTTATGACTGAGCCCATCGATACTTGGCAAAATTAATTTTTCTGGCAAAAGGACCAAACGACGAAATATACAATCTCCCTCTGCGGCCAACGCAGCACTTATCAACGTGTACGTCCACAAACCACGCCCACGTTCAGTACGCAGCCGCCAGCCGGCCTCCTATTGGCTGCGGCCATGCATGCCGGTTGATTAAGACACTCGGAATGCGCGCCCCGGTCGCCACTTTCTCAGTCACGTAACCGCCTGCAGCCGGCAAAGTAGAGCTGTTGAGGTCGAAGACATTGACAATCTGAAATGTCCTGTTTAACTCAAAGCAAAGCTTTATCCCGGCATTGACTGGGGTCTGATCTGAACACCATTGAATGGGGGGAAGGAGGAAAGGTGGGGGGAAGGGGGAAAGGTGGACGCCCCATGGTTATCTTCCGAACCAATGATTTCAGCGAGACGGACAATGCGGCATTCGAAAGCGCTCATCGAGACAAATCTAAAACTATTTCGAAAATCTCAAAGTGAGGTCACATGTTAGGTAACGGGCAGGTCAAAGGTCAAAATAAATGTATTTTCGTGTATGAGCCATACTTTCCATCCAAAGCCTTCTATTGCGACCATAATCACTCAAAGTGCTTTTAAAGGCTGCCCCACACTGAGCCTCGCATGCGGGTGCGAGTCTGCGGGGTGGCAGATATTTTACTCACTTTGAGGTAGTTTGGTCGGGATTGTGGGTGTCTTGCGTGTCGGAAAGGTTGTAGACTGGCACGCCAAATGGTAATATGTGTCAATCATATTGTCAATTTCATTATTTATTTTTATATAAACGCTCGCAGTATGAAAACCACGCAACCTCGCATGCGAGGTTGCGTTGTTTTCATACCGCGAGCGCCTATACAAGATTAAATAATGAAATTGACAATATTGACACATATTACCATCTAATGTGCCAGTCTTCAACCTTTCTGACACGCAAAACACCCGCCACCCCGACCCAACTACCTCAAAGTGAGTGCAAAATATGCCACCCCGCAGACTTGCACCCGCATGCGAGGCTCAGTGTGGGGCAGCCTGAAATGTATGATGCACATCCCGCATTATCAAAAGTGAAATTTTTGGCAAAGATCAAAGGTCAAGGTCAGTTCACTTGAGGTCATTATACGCAAAATATATACAGAAGTTATGCAACACATGTGTATGGGCCATCCATGTTAAGCATGGAAAGCGACAGAGATACTCATTTGACCACCAAACTTCATGTATATGAATTAAAGGTCAAGTTAAGGTCAAAGTGCGGTCATTTTTGTATAAATATAAGATAAAATGGCAAGTATTTAGACCTTATCGTCTCAGAAATACAAGTGCTGTCATTTATTTTTATGTATCTTGTGGAAAAAGCAAAAATATCAAAATATGACGTCATGACTTACCAGCATTGTAAATGCGATCACGCAGTCAAAAATAATGACAATCTTTTAACATTAAAGTAAGCAAGTGTTTGCGATAGAGGTTTCCTCCGCGTTCGTTTCAATATCTTAAACAATTGTTGATAAAAAGCCATTTTTCAACGAAGCAAATACACGTTTTGAGATTGTTTTGGTAAAAAAGGAAATCCAAGGTCGACATTTTGTAGCTCTTATTATTTTCAATACCTATCAGTTTTTGGACTGCATTTGGCTTATTGTGTTGCCTTTGTACGGTCTGTTAAATTTTAGCTGATTTATGTGTGAAAACCGCGTGTAGTGACGTTACTAACTCACCTGTTTAACTCACCTGTTAGGGTTCCTGGTCTCATGGAAAAAGTAGGAAGAAAGACTGTTGGAAGTGATAGAGGGGACAAGGAACCCAAGAGGAAAAGACGCGCCAGCAAGTCCGAGACACGGCAAGACAGCTCATACATACAGCATACAGCAATGAACGATAGTCTGGAGTCGCTGGATAGATGCGTCTGCAATTTTATCTGATGTCAAAACTAGCACAGTTGTATGGAAAATAGCACAGAGAAGTGTAAACAGCAAGTGAGATCAGACAATGGATAACATTAGGGGATATAGGAAAAGTAAAGTAGACAGATGAATGGGAAAGGTAGGTACAGGAGGCGCTTCTTACCCTTACCAGGTAAAAGCGCCTACCTCAGGGGGGTTAGGAGGTTACGAGTTCCTTGCTACGTGAGATATTCAAACAGTTTTCTCCGAGAGATTCTGCGAGTAGTGCCTTGCATGATTGTAAATCATCCTCGCGTACCACCTGTTCAGGAAGAGGGTTCCAAGCCCTCACACAGCGCACAGAGAAGCATTTTTGCCTGATGTCTGTTTGGGTGCGTGGTTGGCTGATTTTGTACATGTGGCACCTTGTGCCAGCCTGAGGAGCCAGTATGAAGAGATCAGTAGCATCTAAATACGCTATATCTCAAAGTTTCTCAAAGAAATTGTTTGATATTTGCACAGAGAACGTTTAACTGATGTGCAGTAAAGTAATGGAAGTTTCACGTTGATAGCGATAATCGTTTTTTAGTTCTGACGAAAAAAACTGCAGGGGCGTTAAACACCCCCTAGTCAATGCCGGGTTAAGTGCTCTTTAACGTGGGCATATAAAGAATGATGTGGAGAAAACTGGACTGATCCTACTATACAAAAAATTTGTTTATTGTATCCATTAACTTATGATGGGAAGGTCACGAAACTTACCAGCCCTACATATATCACGGGTTTGCAAATTCCAAGACAATATAATCGTAGTCTCCGATGGCCTTACTGACAATGACATCATCCAAAACACTGGGGCCTTCACACTCGGCCACCAGAGTGGCACGCCAGGCCTCTGGGTGGGGGTGGGGAGAAGGGGGGGGCATGGCCCCTTTGCACAGTGTCGCTAGCGGCCGGAGCAGCGGTCAAAATTGAGTATCTCTTGTTATAGAAGTCCTAAAAATAATAACAATTAAAAATTACCAGTATATAGCCCATGAACAATGCTTTCGGATGATATATTGTGCTCTTATTTTTGAACAAACCATGACCTTTGAGACCACTAATATGACTTAACATGCACACCAGTGGCGTGGCGGTTAGTAATGAAGCGTATCGCACTGCTTGTTCTGCAGCTGCAATTGTCTAAACAAAATGAATTCACCGCTAGTTACCGGATACATTATGTGAAAACAGGTTCACAAGGTCTTCGGTCCCATATTGACCAATAAGGTCATGCCAATTACTTGATATCAAATGCATTGTATCTGAGAGTCACACGAGGAGATGCGTTGCAGATAAGTATACCAGGCACAATGGAAAAGGTATTTAGCTGAATAGAGTCTTGTCTGAAAATACATATTTTTGATTACTTATTAACTTGTTAGTCAGGGTAACGTCATTTTTTTTAAAATATCTTTGACTTTTCGTTTTACATATGATATTCATTCTTCATCAGGCAAAAGTGAAAAGTCGGGATTAATTACTGACACAGTGTATTCGGAAGGTCATGGCACCACCAATGCGGTTTTGGGGTGGTGTATTTTTTTTTTTGCCCTTTATTTCATTTATTTTATTTTTCGTCATTTCTTGTGGAAAATCGATAGGATGGTTTAGTGTTGAGGCTTTTGAGTGCAAGCACTGAACAGTACCTCGGGTTTGCATTGTGAGAGCCGTGTTCAGTCATCATGCAGTTTTACACTTACCATAGCAATCTAAACAAATTGTTGACAATGCAGATGTGTATTTTGCTTACACGCACTAGTACAGTCAGCACAGTTTCCAAACGCCATTTCACAGTCGTATTTGGTAGGATATATGAGAGTCGGAGCAGATCTTCGGCAGGGGTCTCTTCGTCGGATGTGTTGATGGCGTCTCGTAGATGATGGTGAGTCTTTCGCTTCCGTTCACTGACACAATTCACGGCATATTAGCCGTTCACGAAGGGGAATTATATTTTTTGCCCGGTAGTACCCGTAGTTACCGTATACCCGGTAGTACTCGGCTAATTATTCTACGGAGCGTTTTGGGTAATTGAGTCTAGGAACACGGCTTTTCCCAGATATTTTTTGTATCAATTGAAACTTTATGAGTTCATGTACAATTATCTGCTCTTACAATGCGAAATTTTCAGTTAGTTTTATTTGTATAATCAAATTCATGAACACATATTACCGGGTACTACCTGAAATTGTGACTGAATTCATGTACAATTATTTGCTCTTACAATGCGAAATTTTCTGTTAGTTTTCTTTGTATAATCAAATTCTTGAACACATACTACCTATTACCGGGTACTACCGGTCTGGTAAACTGAGTCTAGGAGCGTGGCTTTTCCAGAATGTTTGGTATCAGTTGAAACTTTTTGAATTCATATACAATTATCTGCTCTTGCAATGCGAAATTTCCCGTTGGTTTTCTTTGCACAATCTAATTCATAAAAACATATTACCGGGTACTACCGGTATACTGGACCGGTAGTACCGGTAGTACCCGGATAATATTATTCATGAATTTGATTATACAAATTAAAACTACGGGAAAAAATTCTGATATTGTAAGCATTCAGATAAGTTGTTCATGAATTCATAATGTTTCAATTTCATACCAAACAAGTATGGGAAAAGCCGTGTTTCCCCTAGACTCAATTTACCCAAAACGCCCGATTTTACCGGGTACTACCGGGTACTACCGGGTAAAAATCAATCCTTCGTGAAAGCGGCTATTGGCGCCGCTCTCGCCCGCGCCAAAAGGTACCGGGCGCGCCGTCGGCAGCCCGCCGGGCCGTGCTTGGATCACCTTCAATGCGACCTGGACAGCAAAGTCGCAAAGAAACGCAGACGAAACTTATGCCTCATACTCAGGAAAATCTGGGCTACAAGCCTACAATAGTCATTAAGAGTGCCAATGCGCGCCAAACTTTGCCAGCTTAGTTAAAAAGTCGATAATGAATACAGTTTTCAAAAAAAATGTTGCATTAAGTTTGATCTTGTCAGAGGCGAGTCACGAGCGATATTTTTCATTTTTCTGTGAGAAATGACGTTAAATACCATGAGCTTTTCTGTCATAACTGATAACATATATTTCGTTAAAAAGGTATGTCTACAGTGACGGATGAAATCAGAGGAACGATTACGAATTCAGCTGCATCTCCGCACAGCCTGAGAAGAGTGCTGACTTTAGGCCTTTGTTGTGACTGAACCGAGTGACTTTGAATAAAAGGAACGGTGTCCTTGCATGCATTGGAAAATTATCTGTTGATTAATACCTTAATTATATAAACATATGATAGTCGATATCAAATGCTTTTTGGTTGCTTCTTCGCCCGCTTGCGACACTGTGCTTTGACTCCCTTGGCTACGCCACTGGGAGAGGATTGGAGTGAAAAGGGAGGATTTCCAAAAAGTATGAAACGCCTAGATGGCAGTCAATAAAGCTATGTAAATTATGTTTATAGCTAAGAAGATGCTAAAGATAATTATCTTTCTAACAATTACATAATTCATTACATCTTGAGTTTCAAGGGCGTGTCCAGGCACAGAAAAAAGGGGGTTGACTTGCATAGTGATAACGATATACCAGCAATTACGGCGCAATAACAGATCAGTTTGATAATGATGACTGCAATATGAGTCCAGGAGAGGGAATAAAAGACTTTTACTGCAGAGCGCGCTAGGAATCGAAAAAAGGGGGTCATATTATTGCAAGGAAACTATGATGCATGGGCCTACAAGGACAAAACATACTGAAGTTTTCCGATGAAAAAAAGCACCAGAGATCCTCTTTGAAAGATTTGAAGAGAATAGGCGAGCCCAGGTAGGGTAAGAAGTGGGAAACTAATGTGAGTTGAAGTTAACAAGTAAAACAGTCATTGTTGACTAGTTAGTATTATATTAGCGGGATTTATTCCTATTCAAACGTCTTGCACCTCCCCAAATGACATCCTGGATACGCCTGATGATTTTCAGCATTCAAAATGGAACTATCTATGACCAGCAACTGATTTATATTCCGTGGTAGCAGCATGACTTCGGTTCATATTTATTATATTTGGCCTCCCTTTTTCATTAACCTTCGACCGCCTACGGTACAAAAATATGCTTAATAACTATTTTGGCTGATGTACAAATTACGATTTATTGCATTTATCCATAAAAAGACACCACAAAATGTTTGAATTACGCTTTTACTTCGCCCCCCGTAATTTAGTGACCTGCACACGCCTATTATTTTTTAAACTTTGAAAAATCGTAATCACATGTCAATTTCCCACTCAATATCTATCGATCACTGTTGATTGCGTTAAAATCGGTTGACAAACGTGGCAGCTGTGTTGGATCAAAAATACCTCTATTTTTTGTAATTTTTTGCCCCCCGTTGCCTCCTATTTACGATTCATAAAATTCGGGTTTTTAGAAATGTAGATCGTGTTAAGGTGAAATCGACCATCGTTTAATTTTTGAAAATCGGATGGGTAGATCTCGAGATCTCCAGGGGGGCGAATATGCCCCCTGCCACTAATAGGGGTAGCCGGGAGCCTGTCACTAATAGGGTTGATGCGTTTTTACCAACCCTGTGATTTGTGTTTGTCATTAAACGTTAATCTGTTGTCTATATGTCAATATGTGTCTCTGTATGTCCTCGTCTGTTATAAGCTAACAGCTTTACTTGTTTCATTTCAGAAACGGTAAGCACTGAACATGACTGTCGCAGATGCAACAAAATCGGGTCTGGCAGAAAAGGCCGCAAAGGAACAGCAGAGACCAGTGCCATGTGCAGAGGAAAGGGCAGCACCTGAGACTCAACCAGAAGACAAAGACTGCGAAGTCAGTCCATGCAAGGCTAAATTTCAAATATATGGCGACGCTACAGTACCTTTGCCGAAGTATAACCAAGTCGATGAGGCTGAAATGAACAAAGACATTCGCGTCGAAAATAAAGGTAATAAAACAGAACAACCTAAACAAAACGGTACCCATCAACCCAGACAATGCCCTTTTCTCTCCAATGGTAATCACCCTGCACCAGAAACGAAGCCAAATAAACGTAGCAAAGAGCAAGCCAACGGAAAACGCAAGGGAAGCCCACAGCACTCACTTCCAACGGAAACAAGGCGGCAATCAATCGTCACCTTTTCCGCCAACTTGCATCCAGAGGAGGGCCTGCTCGACTCACCAGCGGACCCTCCGCTGCTGGCCACGGCGGGCGCCGCCACCTGTACGGCCGACCTGGCGCCGGAGGAGCCGTGCTGGAGCCCGCCACCGGGCGCCGCCACCTGTACGGCCGACCTGGCGTCGGAGGAGGAGCCGTGCTGGAGCCCGCCGCCGGGNAACACCGTGTAACATGGCCATAAGCTCTAACACTGGCCCCAAACCCCTCATTTAAACCAAATCGCCCCAATCGCCCCAAAAGTCCCAAACGGTACCCCAATTACCCGGTAAATAAACGGCTTCGTGAAAACGGCTCATATCGAAAAGGAATACCGCAACTATGATAAATTGCGTTTGCCCTGAAATGTTAGGAGTGAAATGATTAATTATTGATTATTCCTAAGATAAATTATGGAATACAAATTATTTATTATTTTCATTTTTTGCTTAAAATATTTGACATAGAGGTGTCAGAAGTTGAAATCGCGAAGCCTCACAACAAGCCCGGTGTGCTAGGCACCGGTAGCCGGGTGTGAAATATCCCGATAACAGCTGACATATACCGGGACCACGTCGTGCCTAACCATGACGTCATTACATTCAGTATACTTGACGTCACTACATTCAGTATATAGGTGCATCAATCGACGCATGTGCCGCAGCTGATTACTTCGATTACCTACTTATGGTCTGAAAGGTCATTCAAGGTCACGAACCACTTTATCAATAAACTCGTGACAGAAACACTATAGAAACTTTGCAATAGTTCTCAACCGTTGTATCTCGTCGATACGCATATTTTGATATTGCAGTTTGACCGACTTATGTCACCTTAAACCTTGACCTTGACCTTGATCCGGGGTCAAATTTGTGATTTAACCAAATTGGTATGATTCGAACCGCAACGACGAGAGAAACACGATGATATCAAAATAAGTGCTCTATATGTTTTAGATAAAACGTTATTAACGAACAATTTTCTGCTGATTTTTTTTACATTTGTTGACCTCTACAGCCCAAACCATTGACCTGAGGTCACTTCTGATGTCATATTAGCAAAAGAAAATTAATACAGCTTTGCGGTACTTTTTCGAGTTCCTCCTAGCTGCCATAGTTTCCGAGATAATGGCAAGGTTTCCTGAAGATATCATGTTTTGACAAATATGACTTTGATAACGTTCATTGACCTGAAGTAGTGATCCAAGGTCACCAAAAACTTGACCAAAAATAGAGTTCATTGTCTACCCTAACCACATTTACCAAAGTTTTCATGTTTCTAGCTCTTATTATGAAGCGGAGATCTTGAGGTGGCCGGAATAAGCCCCCCCCCCCACAGATTCGTATACTTTCATCCCTCCAGGAATAGGGTTAAACCAAAACGCCACATCGACCCAATCGACCAATCGACCCAAAACACCCCAAACACCCCAAACGCCTCAACCGTCCCAAACGGTACCCCAATTACACGGTAAATAAAGCCACTTCTTGAAAACACCTATTGAGACTAAATTAGGAGCTATCAGGTATCAATTTCAACGCGTTACACGTTAAGTTTGAACTGCATTTGATATGTGAAGTAGATCAAGAACAAAATAACCGCGTTTTCCAAAGTCATCAACAAAATTGTTGCTTAGTGTTATACTGTATTTTTGAGTGATGCCAACATGATATTGATTAAAAAATATGGTAGTCAAAATTAAGCCATACATGCAGACTTGTGATTGATTCTGATTTTTTTTTTTGATTGAATCATTATTATTTTACGTGAATCATTAATGAATCGATTCAACTCTTCATGAATGATTCAATTAACCATTGATTGAATCATTCATTCAAAGAAAATATGGTGATTGAATCATTCATAGCACAATGAATGATTCTTTTTGGGGGGACAGCAGAAACTATTCCAACGATAGCGCAGTCATAATAGCGGAAATCCAAACGACGTGAACACATGTAAAGATCACTTTCAAGTTACCTTTCATTTGTCTGGTAAACACCATCATTTCCGAATATAATGCACTGTTATTTGCATTTATGCATTGCTAAGAATTTTGATTGAATCATTCATGAATCATTAATTTAATGAATCATTCATGATTGATTCACGTAAGCCTGTGAATCACTATGAATCGATTCATCAGTGGTAATGTTGAGTGATTGAATCATGATTTAATCATTCATTTTTGCCGGTGAATCATAATTGAATCATTCATTACAATTTGAATCAATCACAAGTCTGCATACATGTATTATTAATTATCTTAAAGGGAGTGTGCCTACTCTTTTGAAATGTCAAATATATTTTTATTACGGTAAGAAGCTATTGCTTTTGCATTATTGGGTTACGATAAAATTCACGTCTGGAGCCCCTTGAGTTGAATTTTTAACTTATATTTCTGTTTTGCCATTGTTTTGCTTTCAAAACTCATAAACGATCGTCACTATCTTAAACAGAAGTAGCGAAAGATGTTACCTATAATGGCGCACCTTGGCCCAGAGCTAACAATATATCTAGCGTTGAATTGAAGAGCAATGCTTCTAGTGCGAAAGCTTCTCTGGCAGACTATTGATAATTAATCTACTGCCAGTATGTGATTGGCGACTTTGGAATATCTCAGCAAACTAAAAAGTGATTCTGGGTGAAATGAAGTACATGGCTAAATCAGAAAAATATGTTCCTACAGACTAGTGTCAAACAACTCCACATGACCATGTGAGTAGCACACTCCCTAAGTAAACTGAACTTTTCATTTTTCGTGATGTTCTGCGCTGCACCTTGCAAAAAATTGTTATTTTTCAATATGCTTTTGCATCGCTGTTATTTCGCTTGCAGACTGGCCTGCCAACGCTTAGCGTTAGATGTCACGGTTGGCTACTATTGCTCGTCTTGTCTTTATATCTACCTCTGGTGTGGATGCAAGCTATCAATAAACTAGCATGACTTTCTCGCACTCGGTTGGCACACCATCAATGTCAGAGATGTCCGCTATCCCCCCGTGACTGCGCCAAACAGAGATCATCTCTCCAGGACTACCTAGACTTCCTGGAAAGGATAGCCAGCGATGCGTGACTCGCTGCAACACCACTGCAGACATCGCAGGCGGCCGGCTGAAGCTCGTGTTTCGCACGTGATCCTTCAGCGCCCGGTCAGCATCCAGCGCCTTCCCCGCGGCGCAACTCTCAAATCGGCTTCATCGTATCTAGATTGTCGCGGCAGTTGTGACGTCCAAGTAACCTTGCCGGCCTGTTCCAGCGCGAGACGATCGTTGCCCAGCTTTGTTCGCGAGCTGAGAAGTTGGCCCGTTACGCCAGCGCCGGTACGTGTGACCAAGGCAGACCTGCCGCCGCTGTGATGAGGAATGAGGATGTATGTCTAAATAGTTCACTGGTTTGAGTGCTGCGGCGGACCATAACTGGGTGCACTAATACAGCTCATATTCGGTTATTTGCCATCAGAGTGCGATTTACTTGGAATATTTCCGCTCAATGCGATTCATTTCAGTACGTCAGCATTGTCTGCGCTGAACAACAACAACAACAACAACCACAACAACAACAACATAAACATAAACAACAACAGCAACAACAACAACAACAACAACAACAACAACAACAATTCAAGGATGTTACTTTTTATATTATATCCTAATGCTGCAAAAAGCTTGATCGATTTAAATTTCCAAGTGGAATTATTTTAGTTTCGATCGTTTGTCAAAAAAACAGTAGCCGTTTTTACGAAGGACTTTATTTGCCGGGTAAATGGGTCGTTTGAGGCGATTGGGGCGTTTGTTTTAAATGATGGTTTGAGGCCAGTGTTAAGACTATGACCACGGGACACGGTGTCTAAAATGTCCTTAATTACAAATATGCCCCAAGTTCCAGAAGTATCTGCACCGCTCTCCTTACCCCTCACCCAAATTTAAATAAAATTTATGCTAAGCGCCCCAATCGCCCCAATCGCCCAAACGCCCCAAACACCCCAAACGCCCCAAACGCCCAAAGTACCCGGTAAATAAAGTCCTTCGTAAAACCGGCTATTGACGTCTCTAGAATACGTTTACACGAGCCAATTGCATGCCGATGACAGGATCTTTGCGTTCACCTACATACAACGTGGCTGATTCATTATTTGCGCTCCTGAACCATTTTACTGGTAATTTGTTGTCCCATTGTTCCAGCTGCGGATTCTTCAACCAGCTATACTACAGATATATAACTCATAATAATTATATAATATATATGCATGGGCACTGTGCAGGGGCGTCGCCACCGGGGGCAGCAGAGCCCCCCCCCCCCCTGTGTCGAAAAGTGGGGGCTGCCCTCCGCTAGAACCGCGATCCAAATATTAATTAAGGTAGGTACTTAGGCTAAGAATCTACATGAATTTTAGAATATTTATGTCATCGCTTAAAAGGATGCAGGGTAGAATTTTGGGGACTACATAATTTGATGAATTGATACATTGGTGGTTTAGCTTTGTAGAACAGAAAGATACAAATGTCATATCCCGGGTGTGTCCTTTATTTTGCTGACTTTCTTTTGTTTTGCATTTGAAAGCATTTGAAAACATATGTGAAGACGTTAACGTTAATAGTAACGTTAACATTCAGCGACAGATTCGCGGACCCCTTAGAGTCATCTACAACTCTACAGACATACAGAACAGAGCACGTAGATTGACATGGTGAATCCGTTTCACCCTTCATATAATAGTTGGCCAAAAAGACTAGACGCCAAAAAGAGTTCGCCAGCGACAGATTCGAGAGTCAGTAGACCCCTTAGATTTCCATGAAAATCGGTCTCTATATAGAGTTTAAGATCTAGATTAGCATGGTGAAATCTGTTTACCCTACATATGATGGTTTTGCGTCTAGACGCCAATAGAGTTCGCCAGCGACAGATTCGAGATTCGGCGGACCCCTTAGATTTGTATGGAAATGGGTTTCTATATATGATTCCAGACGTCCAGGCGTATGATTCTAGGCTATGATGAAATCTGTTTCACCCTCAAAATTATAGTTTGGTGTCCAGACACCAATATTTTCCAACGACTAATTCGGGATTTGGCGGACCCCTTGAATTTCCATGAAAATCGGTGACCAGATAAATTTCCAGGCTATATTAACCCTATTTGCGTCAGGGGGCGAACCCCCCCCCCCCCCGAGTGTTTTTTCGCGTACAGTTCATTACAAATTCAATATAGAATCTGTACACTCGCTGACTTTCTCCTAACATTTAAATTGCACATCGAAAGGTCCGCCCCTGTAGGCTCAGTGGAGAGCGCTGGACTTCTGACCTATCCCGGTATTGGCAGCCCGGGTTCGAGTCGCTTCGGCGCTCGTTATTTGCTCCTGACTGGGATGGCCTGCGGCCGGTGGCAGTGGTCGCACTCAAGGCCAGGTGACGTCAATGAGTGGGACGGACCGTGTCCAGGTATGTCGGGCACGTAAAACTTTCGTCTAAATTATGCCGGCCAACAGGAATTGCGCGATCGGGTGGTGAGGTCAAGACAAGCGCAACAAACTCTGCTTAGTGCGGGTCCTGACCTCGGAAAGCCATCCATACAAAAAATCGGACTAAATTAATAATGAAGTGTTTTTCCCCTCAAAAACGTTGCATTAGGAGGGAGTCCAGGATCGTTTTTCCAAAAAAAAACTGCATGGTTTACCCTTGCCCTATAACAGGACCCTCCTGAGGTTTGTCTTGCATAACTTTTTACGCATGCAGCTGATCTTGCTGAAATTTACAGTAGCTAAGTTTGCAACAATGAGACGTATGCTGACAACATTTCATTGAAATTGGTTAAGTTTTCTAGCTAATAATGATGCCTTAGTGACGTCATGCTGGTGGAAAAACTATAAATGTTTCAAAAATCGTATAAAGAATAGTTTTATAGTAATGTGCAAATCGAAAACAATAATGATATAAAATGGCAATTGCTTTTAAATAGTAGTCTCAGATTTGTAAAGATTTGTGTTTTTACTCCCGAAATTCAAAAAACTTTTTTTTAAAGAAAAACAACCATAAAATCAAAATTCTCAAAGTTGCTAAAAGGAGTATATGTAAGAGAAATGAGTATAGATTATACCATAGATGACAGTAGTACTACTGTTATCTATGACAATACTCAAACCAAATTGCAAAGCAATATCTCCCATTTTAACTGAATGATGTCATCTTATGTCATCTTATGACGTCATTTTTAACTCACTTTGTTTTTACTTGTTTTACCAGATACGAAAAAATAATATTTTTTTCGATTTCTGTGACAAAGCTGGCTCAGGAACATACCTTTTTATATACACTTATCAAATTCTAATTTTAAGGTTTTCTGATCGCTATTCCGGACGTGATCGAGTCGGGGTTCCTGATGCACATCGCCCATCACAATTTTAATCTATGGTGACGATTTACGTGCCCTAGAGGTCATCAACTAACCCAGACCTAAAAGATAATAAATGGGCAGATAGCTAATTCAACTGCCAACATTTTGACGCTAGCCAAATCATTTCATTTTAATAACTTTAATAATGTCGAAGGACAGAACAAAATCGCTATTTTGGGACGTGTTCGATTTTAGGTCGTCCACTTGACCTGGAAGGTCACCCGTTGACCTGAAACCTAAAAGTGGGATACCGTTATATTCCGCACATGACGGGAAACATGCTGGTTATGAGCAAGCGCGAAGCGCGAGCGAGTCCTCATAGAATACCGGATTTGTATCACATATAAGCGGCCGACCCGGCCCGGCCCGGCCAGACCGCGACGCCTGCGTCTCAGAAGCTTATATCTTATTGAAACCCCGCATCCGATTTGACAAGCGGGTCTTCGCCATCTGAAGGCCCCCATGCAATGGACATTATGATTATTTGACATGTTTTTTCTCATGTGATGGGTCAGCATCACGAGACACCGTGCCGCGTCAGGGGTGTCAGAAAGGTATGATCCTACTGTAGGCTTGCAGAACGGCTGGACCTATAAAGCTAAAATTTGGTGTGAGGCTGGAGACCACACCACTGGCAATGTTGCACAGGTTAAACTCTGAGTCACACTGCACGTGCGCACGTGCACCCCTGTTCCGTCCACGAGAATTACCTACAAAACATCGTTGCAATACCGGACCTATATCTCGGCAACCAAAAGTCGCAAAGACACGGGTCAAACACAGATGCGTAGAGAAACGATCCGCCCGGCGTATGCACTATGTGTCGATCAGCGGCTCGTGGTACGTGCAAAGTTACTGGCTATACCAGTGCAAATTCATAGTTTTATGACGTCTTCACAATTTAAATCAGTGCTCAGCACCTATGGGACGTGAAATGATGCAACAAACACCAATCTGTAGACCAAAGTACCGTCTCTAATATGCATGCAAAAATTTGGGTTGTAATGCAGTATTTCGCTGTTAAACTCTGGCTGTAATATTTTTATTGCTGATTTTATAATATTTCCTTCATTACACCGCCGTAGCTTCAAAACCAAAGGGTTTTTTTTATAATTTTTGTATCTATTTCTTTTTTTTACCTTAAAATAACAGGGATACCCAAATGATGCAGCTGTATATCGCAATCAAATTCATCTAATACCCCACCCAAAATGAATTTCTTGCGCCTACACAAACATGAACCGCTATATAATTCTTTGCAAATTAAAATAATGCTGCAAACCATTTTTAGTTCAAACAGTTTCGATTCTAGTTCGGACACTTTTTCTATACTATACTATCGCGACGGCAAGCCAAAACACCACATAACGAAAGCAATTAAAAAACATGCTTTGCACAAAACGAACCTCCGTTGGGCGGGTTATACATTGACGCAGATTTATTCGGACTCGCTCGTCCTTCGCCGTTTAAGGCGTCTTACTGGTTTATACCGCGTTGCTCTATGTTTCTTAGTTTGGAAGTTAACAGGGGGATCGTTTTAGGACCCCCGTAGGGCGAAGGTGAGAAAAGCTCCCATAGGGCGAGGGTTAATCACTCGTGGAGAGTTATTTGTTATAGCAGCAAAGTATTAACAAAAGCAAAATTCGGTAAATAATTGAATGGTCTTTCAAATGGCTCTTTTAAAATTAAAATTTATTTCTTAAAATACCTTTTTTACTTATTTTTGTTTCTAAATTATTGTTTTCATGAGGTTTAAAAAACGAATAAATATAAGAAAAGACATTCCAATGAATATCTATTTCAAACTTCAGGTCAATATATAAATATTTTGATGACCTGAAGTCAGGTCAAATGCTAACTTTCCATTATAAATATGTGGCAAAGAATTCAAAATATTAAAAAACACATTATATTGATAAAATTATTTCAGTATCATGTCATCTTAAGCACTTTTTTGTCACCAGGATGTCACCAGGATGCAATTTTTAGACAGTGATCATTAATTGAAAGGTTATGCAAAGTCACGAACACTTATTTGCCAATAACTCGTGACAGGATGACCGAAGACATACAGTTGGTGCACAAACGTTGTTCTCGTCGAGCTGCATCTCTTCATATGCAACTTGACCGACTTATGTCACCTTGACCTTGACTTTGACCTTAACCCGGTGCCAAATTTGGGAATTAGCAAAAAAATTCAAATTGCTGTTTTTATCTACATTGACGAGGGAACCACGTTGGAATCAGAATCCTTACTCTATATGTTTTAGGTAAAAGGTGTTAACGAAAAAACTTTCAACTCGTGTCACATCTGGCCTCAAGTCACTTTCTTGATGGCAATGCAAGCGAAAATAAAAATTCGAATGGCTTCCAGTGTGTTTTCGATTCTCCTTAGCTTCCATGGTTTCCGATTAAATGGGCAATAAAGATCTTGAATAAAAAACTTTATAGAATTTTTTTCCAAATATGCGCCTCTCGGATGACGTCATTTCCTTTAATCTGATGCAGATTATTGACCCAGGGTCATAAAATTATTTTTTTTTTCAAAAATAAGAAGTTCTAGTAGATCCTACCCCCCACCAAAACCCGTCTCGTAATGTTTATATTCTTGCTCAAGATCTGCGGCGGGGAGGCGAAAAGCTGCCCCCCGACGGTGCGTCATCTTCGCATACGCTTATACTTTGTATTCTTCTACTGTCCCGGAATAGGGTTAACAGAGCGAAAGTTAACGTAGTGGAAATCTTTCTGATTCACCCTAAAATAAAAAATATAAATAATTTAAATTTAATAATAAATAACTATAAAACATAATAAATTCGATATTAAACACAATACCTGGCAAAAATAACACAAATACCGGCAAAATATAACATTAAAAACTAATATACATAATCTGTATGTATGATAGTTTTCGTCTAGACGTCAATAGAGTTCGCCAGCCACAGGTTCAAGATTTGGCAGATCCCTTATATTTCCATGAAAATCGGTTCCAGAGTTCCAGATGTAGATTAACATAGTGAAATCCGCTTCATTCTGCATATGATAGTTTGGCGTCTAGACGTCAATAGAGGTCACCAGTGGGCAGTGACAGATTCGGAGTTTGGCGGACCCCTTCGATTTCAATGAAAATCAGTCACAGTGTCCAAATAATTATAGTTGTATGTGTTTATTAACCCGCGCCGGGCCGGGGGGGTGTTTAGACACCCCCCTCAGGTGTTTCCTGGATATCGGGAAAACGGCGACGCGTAGCGCCGCCAAATTTTCAGTACC
>VOPJ01008113.1:0-20429 GCA_014673585.1 Semibalanus balanoides
GGCAGACTCGAGCAGATAATCTGGGCTGACTCGAGCAAATAACCTGGGCAGACTCGAGCAGATAACCTGGGCTGACTCGCACAGATAAACTGGGCAGACTCGAGCAGATAACCTGGAAACAGACTAGAGCAGATAATCTGGGCAGACTCAAGCAGATAATCTGGGCTGACTCGAGCAGATAAACTGGGCTGACTCGAGCAGATTAACTGGGCTGACTCGCATAGATAACCTGGGCTGACTCGAGCAGATAACCTGGGCTGACTCGAGCAGATAACCTGGACTGACTCGAGCAGATAACCTGGGCAGACTCGCGCAGATTAACTGGACTGACTCGCACAGATAAACTGGGCTGACTCGAGCAGATAAACTGGCCTGACTCGAGCAGATAACCTGGACTAGTCAATGACTCGAGCAGATCAACCTGGGCAGACTCGAGCAGATAACCTGGGCTGACTCGAGCAGATAACCTGGACTGACTCGAGCAGATAACCCACACTGAGTCAATGATTCACGCCTCGCCTTGGTTTAACAGATTCATTAGCACGTCCATGTTTGGGATCTCATGTGTTTACTTTAAACGAAATGTTTCACCTTTGTATTGCTTTCGAACCGAGATAGCCATTAGCCATTTTCACGATGGTTTATTTTGCGCGAAATGTTTTAAAATGTTTTAGTAGTAGCCGTTTTCACGATGGAATAATTTGCGACAAATGTTTTAACCTCGTCCTACGGGGCCGTAGGGCGAGGATTAAAACATTTCTCGCAAATTTGTCCAGCATGAAAACGGCTACAACCAAAACATTTGAATACATTTTAAAATTATTTAAAATATTTCGCGCAAAATAATCCATCGTGAAAACGGATATTATCTTTGGCTGTTTTCAATTGCTACCTATGTCTAAATTACTGAGATCTTTTCTCCAAAACCTTAGCCGTTTTTAAGCAAATTAATTTATAATTTGCAAACGGGGGTCTATGCATGTTCATCTCTGATTGGCTCACAGCCACTTAAAGATTGTAGTCCTGGGAGAAAAATAAATTGTATTTTTAAAACCTTGGCTTGGTTATCCACTGCGAGTTAATACGATAACAAAATGCTTGTTAGTATCAAAGTCGCCAGAATTGTCTGAAAAGATTGCACCATTTTCTTTAGCTCTCGATAGCTCAATAATGACGTCATTGTGCATTTTTTTAACTTAATTGGTATCAAGATAACTGACTTTTTTGGGAAACAATATAGCTATCTATCGTATCTACCTACACATACTTCATTTTTTACTACAACCGGCGTACATTTGATACCTTTCGGAAAGGGAAAAAATCCCTTGAAGGATTTTGTTAAAAAAGTTTACATCGCTGTAATAACCCCACTCATTTGTAAGACTACAAGAAAGGATTGTACGACTTCTCAGTTTGTACTCTTGGGATAGTGACTACTGCCTGATCCAGCAGCGAATCTTGCAGGTGCTCACAGTCATACCTTCCCAAAAAATGACTATATTCTAATTCGGCCGAGAATGGACTAGTTGCAGGTTGTTTGGTGAGTATGTGCAAAATAAGAAGAAAAATGTGTTGATCAACGTGATACACATAATTTTGCATACAAATCAATATTCCGAGAGATATTTGTATGTATAAGTTTATGATTTATAAAGCACTTGATGCAGTGACGTCATTTAGCAATAATATTGCGCATGCCTATGAAAAAGCATGTTATTTCCCAAATCTCCCGTGGCAATATAAATGGTTAAACACTTTTATATGACTTGCTGTGCACACCAAGCTACCCAGAAACTTATGGAGATTTATGCTGTGTGTGTTCAAAACACAAAACGTCATCTTAATATCCTCTAGAGCACATGTTCGAGGTAGACTCCGTTTCGGCTGAGGCACAGCTCTGCCCTCCACCTCAACTCACCAATCACCAGGCTACTTACGGGTACCTGCCGGCGGGGATGGTCCGCACTGCAGTTCCCACGGCTGTCTTTAGTTGCTTCCTGGTCTTGGGAGATTCTTTCTAAAAATCACTATAACTTGTTAGTTAACCTCCACAGGAAAGCTGTTTAAGTTGGGCTCAAATCCAGATGCTGATTCCTCACTGAAACACTGCCCAAAGAAACTATTTGCAAAATTGCGACCATTTGCCCTCAAGTTTTTTTTTTTTAAATAGCTTCTTTCGGGTCCAGAGCTTGTATGCGAAAGAGATCTAGATCATCCCTAGGATCCGTTTGGCTGTAGCAATCCGTTAAAATGCCTTTGAGCTGCCGTTAAGATTATTGATTTGGTCACAAGGTAGAATTCCACAATTTTAGTTGTTGTGTTTGTTTCAGTAAAGTTGCATGATTTCAAATGAGCGACATCTGCTTGAATGCGTCATATCACGTGCTTTGATTTCCACGCTATTAACGTGATGCTGTAGTTTTGCGTTGAACCTCTATTTTACAAATTAAATGTGTCAATCGAACTGCTAAAAACTTTACCTCAGGTTTGACCTCAGGTATCATTGCGCCTGAACTATTGCTAAATTGCGAAATCACGACCAATCAGAGAGCAGAATTGGTAAATTACGTAAATATTACTTAATTATTTAAAATCCTGATAATTCAGAGGAATTTGTATTATATTGACAATCTATAAAATATGTTAAAACAATTTACGTTCAATAAAATACATAAAAACAGAGGGTTAGGTAACCTGCAACTAGTCCACTGCCATATTTACAGAAATGAAAGCAAACTTAACCAGTTTTATGAAGAGAAGTTGGTTATTATTCAGTATCAAACAAAAAAACGATCAAGTGAATAACTCTATTTTTTATCAAGGAATATATGTTTTGAATCTCGCTGAAACATGAGTTTGCGTCCATCTAAGGGGTGCAGCTTGCACCTGTCGACCGTCGGGGTCGCTGACATAGTCGACACTCTACAGCAGTGAACTGAACGTGATCTGAAGAACTGGAGCCTTTGTCACCAACTATTTGTCCATGGGATCCTGTTCAAGGATTGTCCACGAACAGGGTCTCCACCACTGGGGGGACAGGGGGACGTGTCCCCCAAACATTTCCGAATTTTAGCTCTAGGCCTATGTGCGTTGCATGAAAGGAATGGACTTCAGAATGCCACCGTCCCCCCTCTCAACTTTTGGAAGGTGGCGTTGCCCTTTTCCGCGAAATTCCATTTTGGCGCATGGCACACGTGAGTGACGCACCACGTTCGATGCTATATGATACAACACCGGAACGCGCACAGTTAGCTCTGTTATCACACCAACTATGGTCTGTCCAACTCAACAAAGACCGCCAGAAGACGACCAAAAATATATGCGGTTGCAGCCTCTCGCAAGTGTCGTTTGATCCCCATACTGTTTCATTCCATCGCATTTGTGTATTTTATCGCAACATATTAATATCCACTAACAGGGAAAATTATACGGTCAAAACATTACAAGTGAAGGGTAAAACGTGAATGCTCAGTAAGAAACAAAGCGACAAGACAATCACAATATGAAAAGAAAAGAAAAAACACTAGAAAAGAGAGAAACATGACAAGGAAGTAGCAACATAAAATTAAATACGCCTATGTAAATAAATACGTTCCTATGTAAATAAATACATTAAAACCCGCGCACTGCAGGGGTTCGCGCCGAACACGAACTGCCCAGGGGGGTTGATTTCCGCGCCCCCCCCCCCCCCCCCCGTGAGATCTCCAAAACACCAACGAGCTACAAGCGTAATAACGCAAATAGCCACAGCTCTTATCGAAAGTATTTTCGTCTTTTATGGATCAGGTCACAATTGAGGTCACCAGTGGTCACCAAAGGTCAGATTTTTCGGTTTAGGACTCTTTTAGGACCTTTCCAGAAACCCCGACCGAAAACTATGATTAGCTAGGAGCAAACAATCCGAAAGGCAATGCGATTAGCTATTGAAAATTTGCTAATCGATGATGTCCTTCAAAATTTGATCTCAGATCAAAGTTCAGGCTTCCAGAGCCATGAAGGTCAAAATACTGTTTTTAGCCAAAACAGTTTTTCGTGAAATAGCACGTCACCTAAGAAAGATAGGGAAATCATTTTGACGCCATCGTGTTTGTCTCATTGATGCGTTTTGAAAAACATATACACGGTGATCTGGTAGGCAACAAAAGACCCAGGTCCAAGGTCATTTGGTTGACCCAGTAGGTCATGTTGCATATGGGGCAACGCGGCTAGACGAGACAAAACACATTTCGGTGTCAACTAATTCGTCTCTATCTCTTCTATCAAGAGTTATTAGCAAATCATTGCTGATGACCTCAGATGACCTCAGATGACCTCAAAATGACCTTGTATAATCACTGAGCATCAATTGCGCCTTGATCATTCAGAACGAGCTAAAATAGCATAATTCTGAAAGCAATTTAGCTTGACAAATGAATGGTTTACTGAAAGGAAGCATTGTTTATTTCCATTCACTTATACATGGGGAGGTCAGGAAATGACCGACCTGCACCGATGACGAAAAATCCGAGATGAACGAATTGTAGGTACCGTTATGCTTATGAAATCTGCAAGTTTCAAAACTTCGAAAAAATACTGTGGCTTTGGCACGAACGCCAAACATTTTTGAAGGTGAGGTCACTTGACATGAACTTGTGACCTGACCTGAGATGACCTTGAAGTCAAAACTTTTCCAAAGTGTGGGTTAATTTGATGCCCAAAAACAGGTGTACGAAAATTTGCCGGCTGCGCGCCGCCGTTTTTCCGCTTACTCCAGAAAAACCTGAGGGGGGGGCGGGAAATCAACCCCCCTGCAGTCGCGGGTTAATTTATGAAAATAAAATGCTTTTGTTAGCGTCAAAGTTCTTGGTAGTTAAATTAGGCTATCTGCCCCATATATCGGATTTTTTTGTCTGGGTTAGTTAATGACCTCTTAGGGAACCGGAAATCATCACCATCGATGATAAATTGCTATGGGTGATAAGCATTAGCAACCTCGACTCGATCCACGTCCAGAATAGCGATCAGAAAACCTCAAAATTAGGAATAAATAAAATACAAATAAAAAGGAATGTTCCTAGACCAGTTTTGGCCCTTGATTCACGAAAAGGATTTGTTTGTTCGTATCTGGTAAAAAAATATAAGTGATCCTAATAGACGTCCATTAATTTACACTTAGGAACCAACACTCAGTCAAAAATAGAGATAATTGCTTTAAATTCGATATGTCTATTGTTAAGGTCAGCTTTTCGTTCACATATGTTCCGGTTTTTTAAAATATCTTTGAAAAATGTTGATTTTGTGGGGATTTGGAAAAAAATTGAGGGGCTAAAAAACAAAACAAAATGGAAATCTGACATTGTTATATTGAAGCAAATATTTGTTACCCGTCAGTCTGATTTGTTTTTTATTTTGCTTTCGAAACTCTATTTCTATGATTTTTCCAACATTTGATCGTATTTTACGAACATGACGTCATCAAAACGTCGTATCTCCGAAGCTACTTAGCCAATTTTAACTAAATTTCGGCACGATATGTATAATTGTTGTTAACTCAGATACTGAAAGTTTCAAAAAGATGCACATCATGTGTAAAAGTTATTTTGGGAAAAACCTCTGGGGGGCCTGTCAGGCCTTCCCCCGTAGGGCGAGGGTTAAATTACAACGGTAGCATATGTTGTTAGCGCTGGCCAATAGAAAACAACTCGTGAGTACTGATAGCATCTGCCGAACAGAGCCTCGATAACGATAAACAAATTCATACATTAATTGCATTGGTTTGTTACTGTCTTTGTTGCGCCATTGTAGGTAACATCTTTGTTACTCTGTTTATAGTGACGAAAGTTTATGAGTTTTGAAACAAAACAAATGCAATACAGAATATAAGTAAAAATTTAACTAAGTGGGCTCCAGACGTGAATTTTATCGTAACCAATGATCAAACCAATAGCTTCTTACCGTGGATCAAACACTCACGATATATGGATCAAACACTCACGATACATCTCACGGTGCGTCATTAGAGATAAAAAAAATACACTCAAGCAATAGAAACAATCAAATCAGTCATCCTTGCACAAATCTTCAGTCAACCACCACGGAACATATCATAACAAAATCGTTTGTTGTGGTAGTTCCGCTGCAGCGTAACATAAACTAACAACTCAAACATAATGCAATAAGTGCATAACCTCATTGCAATGTATGCACGTTTAATAGGCCGATTTCTCTCCTCACCCACTGTAACAGACACGACCGCCAAGCGGGGCACTTAACGAGGTTAACGTCACACGATCTTGTCACGGACTGCAGCCTCGACCTGTCTTCTGCATCTGACGCCTCACCCTCGTGCCACTCAGCAACCCACAACACCCATCCATCCTCCCGCAGCGCGCATCAACTCCTCCTCGACCACCACCCCACGTGGCAACTTACACGCCATCAACCGTGCGCCGCTCACGTCTCAGCCGTGCGCCGTTCACGTCTCCAGCGCCCGTGACTTTAACGACGCCGCGCCGCCCCGCCTACGCCCGGCACGGCACCCGTCCCGAAACCAGTGCACGGCGCGTGGTCGTTCCGCGCGTCAGGGCGGGCTAAGCGCCGTGGCTTAGATATGCATGGGGGCAGTCAGCGGAGGTTAGGTGAGGAGTAGGTTAGACGCCGTGATGCGCTCGGGCGCAGACCGTGCCATTCGCGGCTGTGGGTGAGGAGGAGAAGGTGCTGGAGTCGGCTGCGCTGCCTGCCTCGGGTGTGAGGGTGCGAGGAGTGGGCTGCTGCTGGTTTGGGAGAGGGCTGGTGAGGATATTGGAACGAAGTGCGGGGTGATTGGGAAGAGACGGAAGACGCTCAACTGTGGTGGTAGAGGTGGTGGACTTGTCTTGAGGACGTGAGGACGCGAGGACGCGAGGACGCAAAGAGACGTAAGACCCACAATTAGATGGAACGAGTGCCAGTGGCGGTGGACTTGAACTTGAAGCGAGGACGCGAACTCGAGGAAAAGTGGTGAACTGAGGGAGGGGTGAAGGGACTGAACTGAACTGTGCTGGTGAAACTGGAAGAAGACGGCGATGGAAATAGTGGAAGAGATTGTGAACTCCTGATCGAACAGCAGAGAAACGGAAGGGAGTTCGGAGTCCCTGAGAGGCGTGTACAGCGTCCGTAACGATACAGGTCCGAATATCCGGATATAAAGCCGATACGTTTCGGTTTTATTCGGATATATAGCAGATATATTCTGGTTATATCCGGTTATGCAGCAATACTGAAAAGCCGCGGCTGCGAGAGAGGATCGTAGCTGTCCTCAAACGTGAACCAGCTTCCTCCAAAACTGAGATTCAGAACCTGTGTCTGCTGAAATCAGACAAAGGAATTACCGGGGACTTCAAACCAATACGGAGTTCATCTTCCATCTCTGCTCCTGTCTGCAATGTCCTGCTTTTCTACCCCGTAAACTAACCCCCCACACACACACCATGCAGTCAGCTCTCACCATCCTGCTGCCTCTCATCTCCATCTCCTCCCTCCTCCTCATCCTCGTCCCCCTCTCCACCGTCTCTTCCTCCCCCTCTCCCACCACCTCCTCCCGTTTCTCCCCCAAGACGACAAAGAAGTCGGCGACTCTAGAACGTCCCCCCACCGCGGCCGCCTTTAGGAAATCCGCCCCGGCCCCACCAATCGGCCTCCAGCCAGCATCCGCTGTCATTTCCAAGAGGAACGACTACGGGTATGTTAGCAGAGATGGCGGCGGCGGAGGAGGCCACGGCGGCGGGGGTGGAGGGTACAGTGGTGGTGGTGGGGGAGGCCACGGCGGCGGCGGAGGATACAGTGGAGGAAGTAGCGGGTATGGTGGCGGCGGAGGAGGCGGTTATAGCGGGGGCGGAGGAGGGGGCGGCTATGGCGGAGGCGGCGGTGGTTACGGCGGTGGAGGCGGCGGTGGTTACGGCGGTGGCGGCGGCGGTGGTTACGGCGGTGGAGGAGGAGGTGGAGACTACGGCGGCGGCTATGGAGGATACGGCGCCTCCTCCGGAGGCAGCAGCTATGGCGGCGGCTATGGCGGCGGAGACAGCGGCTACGGCGGAGGCGGAGGCGGAGGTTACGGCGGCGGCGGCCACGGCGGCGGCAGCAGCTGCGACTGCTCCCAATTCAACCTGCTCGCCCTGCTCTCGGGCGGCGCCGCTCTGGCCGCCCTCGGCACCGCTGTGCTGACCCAGCTCCTGGGTAACACCACCATCACCATCGGTCGCAGTCTCTCCTCCCCTGACGGGCTGTCGGACCCGTTCGATCCAGACGGCCCTCTGGCGGTCCAGCTGCGGGGAGTGGTCCCGGACATCCTGTACACCGCCATGGTGGAGACTGTGGGCAGCAGGGCGATGATTGGAGATGTCACCGTGGACGCTGTGTGCGGGGCGACGGGGCGGCTTCTGGCGGCGAGGAACGTGACCCGAGCGGCGACCAGAGCGGCGAACCTAGCCATGAACCCAGCGATGAACCGAGCCACGAACCGAGCAGCGAACCCAGCGATGAACCGACTGGCGAACCCAGGGGCAAACCTAGCCGCGAACCCAGCGACGAGCCGAACCGCGAGCCGAGCCGGGGTGACCTTCGGCGGGGAGAGCCGAGCCGTGACCTTCGGCGTGCCCTCTGGCGTGACCTCGGCGCTGGAGCCGGTGGTCAGTCTGAGGGCAGAGGGACGCCAGCTCGGCGGCAGCGCTGTTGATCGGTTTCTCACCGGTACCAAAGGAGGTGGGGGAGGTGAGTACGAGGCGGTGCTGGGCGAGGAGAAATGGGGCTGGTTGAGGCGAAATGGGGCTGATTGAGGCGAAATGGGGCTGCTACAGATGTTTTAGTGCTGCTTTAAAGATAGAAGTGTTGCGTTCGGGTATGTCTTTGAGCTCGTGGAGCATCTAGGTTAGCTGTTCAAAAGATGTATTATGTCTTAAGAATCAACTTAACCGAACGTGATTGAGAATTGGTAAAGTAAGCAATTTAGTGAGTAAAAAGAAGTAGGTAATTGGGAATTGTTAAAGTACGCTTTACGACGTTCAAGGATGATTATTATATCAATATAAACACATAAGTTTGCTTCGATAGAAAGTTAACAATCGCAGCCGGTGACGCGCGCGTTTAAAGCTATGAAAACTGTGCGGTTTTAGTTTAACCTAGGTAAAAGGCCTACTTCAAAATTAAATTTTACGAAATAAACTGCCAAACAGCTGACATTTATATATTGGCTCAACAGAATGATCTCAGACAACCTCCGGTCAGCCTGTGTGCCAGATATTCAAGCTTGAATCATGTATAAGGGACAATAGCATTTTGTCAGTCAATTAAAGATATGTGTAATTTGGCATGCAATTTCGTGACATCCATGATAAGGTGAGATAATAAATTAACTTTGGATGTTTCTACAGGGATCTTGTTGGCTAGGCAACTGCTGTTAAATTGCATCGAAGACAATTAGGGCACAGGATCCATTGTTTCGTTTTGCCGTGGGGTCTGAAATGGTTCCTTATTGAGACTGGTTATTGATTCGACTCTGATTGAATAGATTGGAATCGTTAAATCAAAATTGATTGAGTTTAAGTAGAATGTATTCGCCACCAGATCTTTTGATTCATGAGTCGAAATTGAATCATGCAACCAGTATGGAATCAAAGCTTATTGAAGCAAAAGATTTAACGATGCTTAGCAATTCAAGCGTACATGGTTAACTGTAAAAACACAATGCAGTCCCAGTGGTTCTATTATTTATACGAAAACATTATCACCACACAATAACTTATTAATGATATGTATAGTGTATAAGTTGTATGTGTGTTACAGCGATACCGATTTAGGAAAACGTATTGCTTAAATCAGTTTGACAATGGTCTATAGTCGAAAACTCATCATAATCTAATATAACATGTGGCCTTCAACGTTGTGTTTACGACGAGGGGAGGTCATTTTCATTTGTATAACTACTCAAAACGTAAATTTATTCAATTATTTGTATTTACATTACTTGAATGAGAAAAAAGTAGCACCATGAATCGAATAGCAATTGAATCATTTTCAAGTTGTAAAATGAGTCGTGATTGAATCGTTCCAAAAACAAGTTGAATCAGTAACCAGTGTGCGACTTATCCGCCGTTAGCTCATGGGACTAGATTGTGTCGCACCTCCTTTACCTACCTACCTATTGTGATTCGTCTGATTGAGAACTCAAAAAGTGATCTAAATTCCAGTTGAGATGTTGAGACTTGGATCATAATCCCAGTGCAGTCATCGTCCCCAAAGTCGCAAGAAAAGGGACCCTGACTTGCTGGGACTGAGCCTTTGTCCACATTATTCAGCTTGCACGTTTATCACTCTGGAGAACCACCAGCGCAGTGATCGTTGGTTCGTTTTTATGTCATATTTCATCCATATTCTATTCCAATTGGTCAATATTTCATCTGACTTCTTGTCGTTACTCCAACCACTCTTTAAACCTCGCCCGTGTAGGGCAGGATCACTGCGTGGCCGTTTAGGGGGTACGACCCACCCCTGGCGTTTGGCCCCCAATTGAGCTAGAGCTTCGATTTAAAATGAGCGTGTTGTTTGTGACGAGAGGAAGCCATTGACATCTTATTTTAAGATCTCGGGTCATTGGGTGACATCTGAGGTCATGTCAAAGCCAAAATGTCATCAAATCGTTAATGTGTAAAAAAATAAAAACCTGACCAGCTAAAATCGTGAAATAACATCTTAGAATGCTAAATAGACGCCAAATTTGAAATCAGTATCACAAATTGACCTGCAAACTTCCAAATAAAGAAAGATCGTGTCAGGTCATCTGAGGTCAGTGACCTCGGTTGACCTTTGGCAGTGCATGACCCCAGTGGAACATATAATCATGTTAAATGGACCCCAGAATTGAAATCAGCGTCACAAACTGCACTAGAAACGAGCAGGAGACAAACAAAGACATCTGAGGTCATCGGAGGTCAGTGACCTCCGTTGGCCTCTGAAAAGGTCAATCGAGATCCCAATCTCTGCAGAAGCCACAACTGCGGAGAGAAATTTTTACGGGTTTGTCTGATAAAACCCAGAAATATAGGTGGTGAGCCTTGCAGAGGACAATAAGCTAAAAATGACATTACATTCAATTCAGCGTTACGACGAACTGAAAGCGATTTCGATGGTTATGACGATGGCTTCGTTATGATGATGGCCACTGATGTGACGCCGCGAGGCGGCGTTTTTTTTATTTTAGGTCGTTGAAAACGGAATTTTGATATTAAAACCAGACCGTGAGTTGAGCCAAGCCTCAGGTAACCCCTTGTCATGGTTGCACATCTCGGCTTGATAACAAAATGAAATGAAGGTAGCTTTTCACATACATTTGCCTCGGATAGTAAATCAGGATGACCGCTGGCAGTCAGCGCTCAGTAGTATAACTAGGTACATATTATAATAATAACTATACATATGTACCGAACTGTAACACACAACTGGTAACAGTGTAAATGGTTTGAAAGCAGCAAGAGGCAGAACGATTTTTCTACGTTTAAATGGTCCCTGTAGATATTGAGGAGCCTGAGGAAGATAGTCCTGGCCTGGTCCTCACTATAAGCTCCTCAGTCCAGCAAGCTGGGCACCGGTGGAGCAGCTTCCGGGTGCCTACTACCGATGTCCGCGTTTTTGCGTTCGCGTCGCTTTTTCGGAACTCGGGAGACTAGCTCAACATTTTATCCGTTTTAAAGTTAATATTTATGAAGGGAGTAAGCCCTGGAGCCAGCCTAGGAGATTCTCCGCCAGACACTTAATGGGATTAGATTTCCAATTTTCAAATTTTTATAAGCAATTGCAAAACTCGTGTCATGCCGCAAAGCGGCGCGAAATTGCTTAGTTTTTACTGTGAATAGCTGGATTTTTTTTCTGCTGCAAATACAATTTGTACAATAAATTGTTAACATTTGGGGGGCAAAAGACATGTTGCCCCCCCCCCCCTCCAAGGCTGTTAGGGTACGGGCATGGCCTGGTTACCCCCGTGGATCCGCTAGTGGGGTCGGGTCGTCAGATAATTCCATTCTATCCTGTGTGAATTTATTTTGCTCAGGGGGCATGGCCCCCGTCTTCCCCCCCCCCCTTTGCTAAGTCCCAGGAACTTTGACGCCTCCTGGGAATCTCGCCATTGCATAGCTATTAGCCAACCGCGGATTGGACGCCAGGTGACGTCACAGTCCGTGACGTCATGGTGGCGTGGCGGCGGCAGCGGTGGCCTCGGTCGGGCCGTCCGCCGTCTCAGTGGTGCCTTTCCGATGCGTCAGAGGTTATGTGAGCGAACATTGATGTAAAGTCAGACGGCCTACAAACTCGAGAGGCGTGAATTATTATGACACTAGATTGTGCGCTTTGATGGCAGTGCACTCAGGCTGATTGAACGCGTCAGGAGAATGGCACACTTTTCATAAGAAGTGTGCCAATCTGGTGTCAATGGCTTCCTCTCGTCACAAGCGACACGCTCGTTTTTTTTTATTTGAACCTCTAGCTCAAAGATTGCTGGCCGTAATGTTTGCCTCCTTGGTATCTCTAAACCGTCCAAATCAATTATCCAATTTCGTAAAGTTGTCGTCTGAATCCCAATTTGAAAAGAACGATTTCATACAGCCATTTCATGTGAGTTTCGGCATTGCAAGTCTGCTGCACAAGGGTGCCGCTTCTCCCGAAAAGTTGGGGAGACGAAGGCATTCTAAGTACGAATTATTTCCCTGCAGTCCATTAGGTAGGGGAGTACTTTAAGTGCACTTTCCCGGAAACAGCAAAAAATGCTAGAACTGTTCTATACCTTAACAATAGACTTGATCCTTCTATTTCGGTTTTCCTTTCCAAGCAATTCCAACTCGAAAAAAAGTATTGTACAAATGCATAATAGCAAAAGGAAGGACGCACCCGAAGTGGTCGTTTCGCCCTCTATTTTATTCTCGATAACTTCCGATCCGTTTTTAGTGTCATCAACTACTTTGGTAGCTGGTAAAACCATTCATTTTATACATTTTGACACCAGAGAAGGTTTCAGGTCAGGTCAGGTTACCGAGTTACGAGTTATGACGTCACAACCAAACAACTGCGCAACGGTTTTTGAGCTGATGGATGTTCTCGTGCTATTCCATTCGTTATTATCATCACGTGGCGTTAGAAATGGATCCTGACGAACATCAGTGGCGGATCCAGAGGGGAAGGCATGTCATAGCTGATCGAAGTGACTCAAAACTAATTTCACTCCGATTTCAAACAAATTGCAAGCAAATTTGATCACTCTGACTTCCAGAGGACCAATTCTGGACTCCAGAGAGCCAACTCTGGTCTCCGTAGAGCCTCTTTGGCCTCCAGAGGGCCCACTCTGACTTGAAGTGGGCCCATACGGATTTGTAGAGTTCCATTTGAGCATGTGAAAGGCATATTTTGAACTAAGGGGTTTATTCTGGCCTACATTTGTCTTAGTTTTAAAAAGGGTCCAACAAGGCTTGAGGGGACCCACTAGGACCTGAGGGGGCCAACGAAGACCTGGGGTCCACTTTGCTCAGTGTCCCAATCTTTGAACGAATCCTGGATTCACCGTTGACGGTCATAATATAACTCCTTTGAGCCAGATACAACATCGCTCAGGAAAACAGACCGGGCCCTCATGAGATCAGAACTGGCACACTGGATGCCAGAGTGGGCCCTTTGAAAAGCATAGAGCCCTCTGAAAACCAGACGGACCCCTTGAGGCCAGAGTGGGTCCTCTGCAGGTCAGAGAAGGCTCTCTGGAAGCCAGAGTTAGCCTAGCTCATGGAGGCCAGATGGTCTTCTGGAACCTAGGGAGCCTTTGGCTGGCCTGGGAGTGCCCAGACTCTGGTCTGAGGGCCCAGACTGGTTAAGATAACCCCTGACCCTAGCCTGAGGGGTCCCACCAGGGTCTGAGAGAGCCTTCAGACAAGTGTCTGAGCAGTCCAAGACCAGCCAAGGGCTCCCTAGGTTACAGAGGACCCATCTGACCTCAATGAGGCCCACTCAGGCCTCCAGAGGGTCTACTCTGACCTCCAGAAAACCCGCTCAGTAGCCTTTTTCATAAAGACATACTCACCGGTTCTTTGTGTAGTTTGTAGGTTTGTAGTAGACACATATATGTTGTATGTATTATATTCACATATTATGATATTGTAGAAACATTATATCTAGGCAGTAGGCACATTTACAATTCTACTAACGTGGCGCGTGTAACTTTTCATGAAATGTGTTGAATATGTTAGTTGCACAATCGTATTCTACAACCTATACATACAACCGGTGTGTAAATATATTTATGAAAAAGGCTTCTGGTCTCCAGGAGCCATATGATTTCCAGAAGGCCCCTCTGCCTTTCAAAGGGCCCATCGCTTCCAGATGGCCCCTCTGCGGTTTTCAGATGACCACTTTTTGTCTTCCAGAGGGCCCACTCTGGCATCCAGTTGGCCAGTTCTGACCTCATGAGGGCCCAGTCAGACCTCCTGGGCTATGTTGTATTTGGTTCACAGCAGGTGTATCATGGCCGTTAGAGGTGGATCCAAGATTCCGTCAAGGAGGAGCCACGAAGAAAAGTTGGCCCCCATGCCTTGGTGGGTCCCCTTAGGCCTTAGTGGGGCCCTCAAGTCTTGGGGGCCTTTTTGACATTAAAAATAAATGTATGCCAGAGTGTATCGCTTTAGTTTAAAATATATCTTGCACATACTAAAATTAGCCTCTACTAGCCATAATAAAACCTTTTCAAGTAAGCATGGACCCTTTGTTGGTCAGAGTGGGTCCTCTGGAGGCCGACGTGACCCTACGGAGAGGAGACCAGAGCGGGCTCTCTGGAGGTCAGAATGGGTCCTCTGGAGGTCAGAGTGGACAAATTTGCTTGCGATTTGTTTGAAAACTAGGTGAAATTCGTTTTGAGTCACTTTGATCGGCTATGAGCCCCCTTCGGATAAATTGGTTCCTTTGAGGCTTTAAGGAGGGGCATGCCTCACCGTCTGGATCAGCCACTGATGATAGTCATGATCCTTTTATAACGCCAATTGATGATAATAATGAGTAAAGTAGCACAAGAGCATATATCATCTAAAAACTGTTGCGTAGACTTGTGGTTGTGACGTCATAACTCGGTGGCCTGACCTGACCTTGAACTTTTTCTGGTGTCAAAATGTTTTAAATGAATAGCTTTACCAGCAATTAAACTTGATTGATGTCACTTAAACGGACCGGAAGATATTGAGGATAAATAAAGGGGGCGAACGACCACTTTGTGGCATTGTGGCATTGCTATAAATGCATTTTTTAAAAGTTTCGTTATTTAGGTGTAAGGTTTTCTTAAATGAGAACCAAAATGCTGTACCAGGTCTCTCTTCATGATCTATGGAACAGGTTCCGAGTGACTTTTTGCATTTTCGGGAAAGTGCGTTTTATGGTACCATAGGGCTGACGTTAAATTCTGAAACTGTTGAGAAACATTTCCCGAATTCCCTATCCCACCAGCCTACCACTGACCCCATGCCTCTGCAGTGTGTAACACAAAACCCACCTACTTCACATTAATTCTGCTCGTAAAACCAACGTTGTCTGTTTTCTCATTTGTGTCACGTCAGCAGCGGTGGTTACGGCAGAAGCAGCGGTGGTTACGATGGCGGCATGACGTGTTTCATTTCTGTCGTGTCAGGTTACGGCGGCTGGTGGCGGTGGTTACGGCGGCGGCATGACGTGTTCATTTCTGTCGTGTCAGGTTACGGCGGCGGTGGCGGTGGTTACGGCGGCGGCATGACGTGCGACTGTCTCTCCGGCATCGTGGGTGCCCTCGCCGGCTTCGCTGCGCTCGGTGCGCTACTTGCCTTCGCCATCATCCAGGCGATGAACAACACGACAGGCAGACGAAGACGTGATGTCGAGGGTGAAGATGATGATGACGAGTGGTGGAGCGTGGACTCGGTCCACAGCTGGAATGGTGAGTGGCAGGGAGGAATGAGATAGGAATGGTGAGTGGCAGGGGAGGAATGGGAGAGGAATGGTGAGTGGCAGAAGAGGAATGGGACAGGAATGGTGAGTGGCAGGGGAGAAATGAGAGAGGAATGGTGAGTGGCAGGGGAAGAATGGGAGAGGAATGGTGAGTGGCAGGGGAGGAATGGGAGAGGAATGGTGAGTGGCAGAAGAGGAATGGGAGAGGAATGGTGAGTGGCAGGGGAATGGTGAGTGACAGGGGAGGCTATCGACGCGCTGGAAAGAGCTTTCCATAAACAGCTCTGTGTATTGCTATCCCGTGACGCCGAAGAAATGTACATGGTGAAAACCGAATCATGTTAGCGGCAACTTTTGGAATTTGATTAATGCATTTGTCAAAAGTGCATTAGATTTCGCTTCCTTGGATATCATCAACTGAAGCTCTAGAGAATTTCCCCTAAAAAGAGCTGCTTAGCTTTTGTTGCCAATCAGTTAACTAGTAGATTATATAACAATTTCAGTCTTGGGAGGTGTAGATAATGGCCCCGGTATCTAGATCCGGATCTGTATCTCCTGGATTCCCTGTCGTCAGATCCTGGCCGGGATTCAGACTGATGTCACTGATCAATGATCGTGCCACTCACTAATTCCTTCACTGATCAATGAACATGCCATTCACTGTTCCTGACATCCCAACTGGTTGGTGTTGACGCTGACGGCCTGCCCGCGTCTGTCAACCTTTGACGACTGCTTTCTAGTCTGTCGATGTTTGTCAACTGTCTGCTCGTCTGACTTTGTTACTGTCTGTTTGTCTGTCGCTGTCTGCCACCAGTCTGACTGCCCGTCTCTTCATCTTTCTGTCTGTCTGCCCGTCTACCCATCTACCCGACTGCCCGTCTGCCCATCTGCCCGTCTGCCCGTCTGCCCGTCTGCCCGTCTGCCCGTCTGCCCGTCTGCCCGTCTACCCGTCTGCCCGTCTCTGCCTGCCACTGGTGATCTCGATCTGCCCGTCTGTTCGTTTCTGCCCGTCACTGTCTGCCACTGTCTGTCTCGATCTGCCCGTCTGTTCGTTTCTGCCTGCCACTGTCGGTCTCGATCTGCCCGTCTGTTCGTTTCTGCCTGCTACTGACTGTCTCGATCTGCCCGTCTGTTCGTTTCTGCCCATCACTGCCTGCTACTGACTGTCTCGATCTGCCCGTCTGTTCGTTTCTGCCCGTCACTGCCTGCTACTGACTGTCTCGATCTGCCCGTCTGTTCGTTTCTGCTCGTCTCTGCCTGCTACTGACTGTCTCGATCTGCCCTCTGCCCCGTCCTGCCTCGCATGTGTCCGATCTGCCGTCTGTTCGTGTTCTGGTCTGTCTGACTGTCTCGGATCTGCCCGTCTGCCTGTTGCACTACAGTCTCGATTGCCCGTCTGATTCGTTTCTGCCCGTACTGCCTGCACTGGTGATTCGATCTGCCCGTCTGTTCGTTTCTTCCCACCAGACTGGCAGTTCCTCGAGTGGCAGAGAGGCGCCGGATTTCTCTCTGCTCTGCTGCAGCTGCTGACAGAAGGCGAGGCCGGCTGTCTGCCCGCAAGGCTCTGTCAGCTCAACTCCGCTGCCCGTGCCGTCGGGGAGCACCACGGCACGCTGGTGCAGCTGGCAAGGTGGGTTAGAGCTGCAGCTTTATAACAGGATCTCCCCCAAATGGTAATAGGTTACCAGGCCAGCGGTTAAACAATCCCCCAGCATAGCACTGACTACTTGTATGGTCTACCTGTGGCGGCAATTCTCAGATAGGGATAGGGATGGGGTATCAAATACCCCATTTGTGGTATTTAGTGTCAAGGGTCCGAGAACCGCAGACTGCGCAATGGGGAGGGGTCACGGAGTGAGGTGACTTGTCATTCTGGGCATCAAAAGGGGCAGCCAAGGGTGGGGTTTCCTGTATTACTCCAGTGGGGTAATGCAGGCTGCAGACGGGATGGTAATCGTGTTGCTCTGCAAAGTGAGCAATAATGCATAACTCACGTATAGCTCAGTCGGCAGTCGAGAGCTCAGTTGGGAGAGCGCTGGACTACAATCTTATCCACCAGGTAGGATGACGCCAGTGAGCCGGGCGGACCGTCCTCAGTCGTTAGGTGACGTTACATTTTCGTCTCTAAATTCTGCTGGTTACTGGAATTGAGCGATCGAAAGGTGGGTCAGGGCCAACGCAACAAGGTTAGCCTGGCGTGAGTTCTGATTCCGGAAATCCATCTAATCAAAACATACGAGTCAAGTCTATAAATCAAAGTGAATCGTTTGATGATGGCGCTAAATGCGTCAGGCACGTAGCCAGGATTTGTATCATAGGGGGCACGTCATTGGTAAGATCAAATTTTGCTCCTCATCAAAATCCTCACAGGAGTGAAGGACCGTCAGCAGAACCCCATTTAATCTAGTGTAAATTGTTCTGCTCAGGGGAGCATGGCCCCCGTCACCCTCCCGCCCCAGATAAAATCCTAGTAATGCGCCGAATAGGTAGGTACGTCCATCACAGTTTTTGTTCAGGACAGTGTTGCCACCTATACCGCAGCTGCGAGAACTAGTGTCGCCACAGTATCGTTAAAAGCAACAACACCAACTAATTTGGAATCGTATTCGACTTAATGCTATGTGTAAAATGCTGTTATATGCTGGGAACAATTGTAAAGGCTAAGAACAATAAAACGCTTGCTAGCTTATATTCCTGTCCCTAGGTGGCACTAGTAGTAAGCGCCTGATGTTATGCTGTACCGCATAGCTAGAAGCCCTTATACTTCTGTCCCTAGATGGCATTAGTAGTAAATGCCTGATGTTATGCTGTACCGCATAGCCTGAAGCCGAGAACCACAGACTGCACAATGGGGAATGGGATCACCGAGACGAGTCATTCTGGTCATCAAAAGGGGTATCCAAGGGTGGAGTTTCCTACTCAAATGGTGGAGTCAGTGGTCAGTGGTCCACCAACTTTCTGTTTTGCACCACCAGCTTTGATCCAATTTGAAGGTTTCCTGTCGTTTAACCCTTGACGCTGGAAACCACTAGTCGATGATGACTCCTCAGTCCTCTCCTATTCTATTCCTATCCTACTCCTATTATATGACTCCTCCAGTAACGTGTCGCACATGTCTGTGTTTCAGCCTGCCTCTCTCCTACTTCCTCTCGTCAAGATCCGCTGAGCGTCTGCCGGCCTTCTGCGAGGGAATGACGTTATCAAGACGGGCCGGACAGTGTCGCCACCTATACCGCAGCTGCGAGAACTAGCCGCCAGATGTCTCTGCCAACTGCTACACCTAACCGACGGATGGCAGAGCTGCCATCGGTGTCGATGCAGCTCTGTGAGAATTAGCTGCTAGTAAGCAGCTGCGTGAATGTCCCGCCCGGCGGCTCTGCCAGATGGAGAGAACTATCGTGTTCCTACTACCGTGTGGTGCTCCTGTTAACGGTGAGAACTGTAATCGGCCTGGTGTGCTGACCTCATTAGAGCTGTGGGAATCGTCACTTTTCAGGCCGCCACAGAAGCTGTCAGCAGACGACCGTCAGCTTCAGCGGATCGCAGCAGCTTCCCAGCAGCTTTCAGCAGCTTCCGTTAGTGGACGACTGTATCGTCGACTTGGTAGACGCAGCTGACGCCTGACATTGTCTGCGCAGACAACGGGCTTACCTGTGAAAAATAATATATATGTAGGTACTGTTAACGATGTAAATGACGGGCATATGGAGCCGGAGGGTTGACGGCGATATATCGAAAACCAGTTCGATTAAAACGACACCAATGAAATCTCACAAGACATGTCTATTATCTCTAATGAATATAGTTATAATTATGTTAGGCCGCCTTCACACCGGACGCGGACTACGTGTCCACATGCGGACTCCGCGTCCCCACGCGTAAACGCTGCAACGCCGATTTGATTTACAAGGTCACTGCGATTACCTGAAGTCACCAGTTTCAGTACGGCTGATGAAATCGTGTGCACTGAATTGATTGGTGCTTCCGGCGAGAAAATCGGTACAGCCGTTGCTGAGATTCCATGTTGCTGCACAAACTTTACAGTTTACACCGCAGTTTTGACAGCAACATAAAATTTCAGCAACGGCTGAACCGATTTTCTCGCCGTAAGCACCAATCAATTCAGTGCACACGATTTCATCAGCCGTTCTGAAACTGGTGACCCCAGGTAACCGCCGTGACCTTGTGAATAAAATAGGCATTGCAGCGTTTACGCGTGGGGACGCGAAGTCCGCATGTGGACGCGTAGTCCGCGTTCGGTGTGAAGGCAGCTTTAGTCTTCATAAAATGTATATCTGTTGGTTTTCCGGTTTGTTCAATAGAACAAATCGCCTGTGAAGTATTCTGGGGCATGTGTGATCAATCTTCTGAGGGCATGTTTATACGGAATCACGATGTTGCGCGCCATTTTGGATGTGTTTCGTTACAATGAGTGGCTAGAGGATTACTTACCCTTGTTTTGTCAATTTGTGTGTTGT
>VOPJ01008114.1:0-31433 GCA_014673585.1 Semibalanus balanoides
GCCCTCCGCCAACTCTCTGCCGCCTGTCAGAGGTTCTCTGCTGCCTCTCTGCCGCCTGTCAGAGGCCCTCCACTGCCTCTCTGCCGTCTGTCAGAGCCCTCCGCCCCTCTCTGCCGCTTCCACTGCCTCTCGCCTCTGGCCAGAGCTCTCCACCGCCTCTCTGCCGTCTTCAGAGGCCCTCCACTGCCTCTCTTGCGTCTGTCAGAGGCCCTCCGCCGCCTCTCTGCCGCCTGTCAGAGGCCCTCCACTGCCTCTCTGCCGCCTGTCAGAGGCTCCTCCACCGCCTCTCTGCCGCCTCTCTGTCGCCTGTCAGAGGCCCTCCACCGCCTCTGGAGAGTTGACATACCGCCGCCGGAGAGGTAACACACCGCCGGAACAATCGGGGTCTCGACACCGCCGCCGCCACCGCCGCCGCCACCGCCGCCCCGCCGAGTCGCTGACGGTAATTTAGTAACCAACGAGGCGCGGACTAATTTGACAGGGCGGCCGGTGCGGCTGACATAGGACGGCGGCCTGAGGTGGGGAGCGGGCCGAGGGGCGGGGTGCTGAGAGGGAGGGACGGGAGGGACGGGAGGGACGGGAGGGACGGGAGGGACGGGAGGGACGGGAGGGACGGGAGGCAGGAACGCAGTTCTAAGAAAATGATTGGGGGTGCTCAAGAACCATTGCAGTAACAGGATAACAGCCCTCAGATCTTCCTGTTACGAAAAGTTGTGAGCGGAGGAGGGGGAAGCCGAAAAGTTGTTGAGCGAGGCGGGGTGGGGGTAAATACAATTAACAACACATTATTTCTTAGTCATTCAAGACTTGAGCACCTCCAACTTTGGGGTGCTCAAGTTATGATAGGGGTGCTAAGATCAGCTTTGGGGGTATTCGAGCGCCCCAAACAAATACAAAACGACATCCCCGGAGGGAGGCCCCAGCTAGGAGGAGAAAAGGACGAAGATGTGGTGTGAGGTCTTCTGTCAGCGCCACAACAGTTGGCCATTATCAAACGGCGGTGAAGGAGAGGATGTATGAAAGCCGACAGAGTAGATGAAAGAGAAATAGTATTGCAGCGTATAAAAATGATAATAGGCCAATTATGGAGATTTATGTTTTAATTGCGAAACACAAGCAAATGTGTTGCTAAATAATTATGATGTAGAGTAGAATGCAGGATAGAAGCGGACCGGACCCCAAAGGTTCAGAGAAAGGATCCTCCAACATGATCGGAGTGCCACTAGGTATATATCTATATCGTAGTATAACTAAATCTCAATGGTACCAAGGTACCGAGTTTGAAGAACTCGAAGATTCACAACACATCGTTAAATACTGTAAGTCGCCCAAATGGACATTTTCTTCCGACTATGGGCCTTGCAAAAAAAGGTACAAAAGAAGCAGGACAACTACGATGAAACACTGGATAACAGACACCTCTCCGAGCAGCAGTCGGTCACAGAACTATGTTAATTACGGGTTCCATCGTGCTCCGTTAGCCCAACGTCCCGTCCCGTGCCGGGCTGGACGGAGCACGTGGCGCCATCGGAGACGGGACGGAGTGGCGCCACGTACACCTCACACACACACATACACACAGACAGACAGACGTTAACGGCCGTTACGTTAACGGCCGGATAGTGGGCGCAGTAATGGCCCGCGCTGTTAAGAGTGCGCACTAATGAGGTGGAGTGGCTGACGCGGAACGGGACGGAGGGAGCAATAACCGCGTGCTGTTAGAGATCACCGGGCGCGCGTTACAGCCTTGAAGAGCACCACTAGCAGGGGATGTCACCAGTGAAATCCCTGCTGCTCACACAGCTAGGAACGGAACCAGAGAACCAGAACCAGAACCAGAGACTGATGTCATTGCATTGTCTCGCCACGAGCTGCAATCAAACGTGAAAACTCTATTAGGGTATCGGGGGATTAGCATGCGGGACATTTCAGCGGGCTGAATAGCTCAGTCAGAGGACATACATATTCTATGACGAATGACGAGCCGCCGGTGGAGCGTGGAGGGAGCGGAGGGAGGGAGGGTGGAGTTCCCCTGTACCCGCGCTGCTGCACGGCATCGCTTTATCCCGCCCGGCATCGCCGTCCGACCACGGCGGCTGCACTCCGTACAGCCGGGAGGGCGGGCCGGGCGTGTGTCGGGTCCGGTGACCCCAGCCGGGAAGTACTTCTGCTTCACCTCCGCCACCGAGGCGTTCGTTCCCGGTCCGACGGGGCCGCGCCACTCTCAACACCTGACAAGACCACCCTCCCCTCCCCCTCCGACAAACTTCTCCGACAGCCGGCGGCGGCCCCGCAGCTGTCGAGAGTTCCGAGCTGACTCTCACAACAGCTCAGTTAGCTCCGAGTTAGCTCAGATCACAGCTCAGTTAGCTCGGAGTTAGCTCAGAGCACAGCCGAACCGGGCCGATTAATTAAACTGTATCGACAAACGTACGCGGCGCAAAACAGCTCAAGTATGTGGGTAACGTCCCCATTTAAAGCCCGCGGTCAACAGCTATCAATTACAGTCAATGAGGCGTTCTACGTGCTGTTTTACATAACATCAATTCAAACCATTCGTAATTTGTCCATTATGTTTTCCGTGGAGGCGGTGCTGGGCGTCGCTCGCCGGCGGCGGCCAGATACCTCATGGACAGTCGCGGCGGTCCCTCCCTCCTCTGCCGCTGCTCATCACATTCCTATCCTCTCTCCGCTACTCACTGCTGTCTCTCTCACCACTCACCGCTGTCTCTCTCACCACTCACCGCCGTCTCTCTCACCACTCACCGTTCTCTCTCACCACTCACCCGCTGTCTCTATCACACTCACCGCTGTCTCTCTCACAACTCACCCTGTCTCTCTCACCACTCACCTCTCTCTCACCATCACCGCTGTCTCCTCTCACCACTCACCGCGTTCTCTCGCCCACCATTCACCGCCTCTCTTCACCACTCACCGCTGTTCTCTCACACTCACCCTGTCTCTCCACCACTCACCGCTGTCTCTCTCTCACCACTTCACCCCGTCCTCGCACCCATTCACCCCGTTCTTCACCACTCCACCGCTGTCTCTCTCACCACTCACCGCTGTCTCTCTCACCACTCACCGCCGTCTCTCTCACCACTCACCGCTGGCCCTGGCACGTGACCCGCCTACCATCACCGGGCCCACCTCGGCAGGTGCGTGTGTGTGTGCGTGTGTGAGCGTGTGTGTGCGTGTGTGAGCGTGTGAGCATAATCCGTGGTGTGAGCGTGTGAGCGCGGCCGACACACACCCCACACACCGTGTTTCACGCGCACACTTTTCAGACACTTGAGTCAGAGTTGAGTCAGAGTATTTCAGAAATCAGTCAGAGTCGAGTCAGTCGAAAAATCAGAGTCGAGCACAACCCTGGCGCCGACACCACAGCCAGGCCGCGTGCTGTCCTTGGATTGTTCCGGCCGATCGCGCCGGGTCGGCCCGCACGGGACAGTGTTTACGTCACTCGACGCCACGCCAGCGTCACGCCGCCGTGACGCCGAGTGACGTCAATGACGCGTCTGAGTGCCACCGACGTCGGGACGGTGTGCGGCGAAATCAGCGCAGGTGTGACGGCGCGGCGCGGGCGGCCCGCAGGCCAGTGGCCAGTCGTAACGACGTGGGCCGCCCTCACCTGACAGCGGAATGATATACATACAGGCTGACAGCTGAGAGTGAGCTAGCTGGTGAGCGGAATGTTGAGTGGAATGGTGAGTGGAATGGTGAGCGGAATGTGGTGAGTGGAATAGTTTGATGAATGGTGAGAGGAATGACGAACAGAGTGGTGAGCGGAATGGTGAGTGGAATGGTGGATGGAATGGTGAGCGGAGTGATGAGTGGACTGATGAAAGGAATAGTGAGAGGAATGGTGATATGAATGGAGAGATGAATGGCGAGAGTAATGCTGAGCGAAATCATGAGAGCAGAATGGTGAGCAGAATGGTGAGCAGAATGGTGAGCAGAATGGTGAGCAGAATGGTGAGCAGAATGGTGAGCAGAGTGTCGAGCGGACTAATAAGTTGGGTGATGAGCGGAATGGTGAATGGACTGAGTGGACTGATTAGCGGAATGGTGAGCGGAGTGGTGAGCAGAGTGGTGAAACGGAATAGTGACGGACTGGTGAGCGAAATGGTGAGAGGGATTGTGAAAGGACTGATGAGCAGAAGGCTGAGCTGAAGGGTGTCAATCGGCTACGAGGCTCAAGGGTAGTTAGCCTAGAGAGTTTGAGGGTGAGCGCCTGAGCGGTAGTATGGTAAGCGGCCCTGAGAGGCGTGTCGTTATCTAGTAACTGGTGAGTTTTGGAGTAAGCGTAATGTGTAAGCGGCCCTGAGAGGCGTTCTTATCTAGTAACTTGGTGATTTCTGATGTGAGCGTATATGTGGTAAGCCCTGAGCGGCGTGTCGTATCTAGTAACTGTGAGTTTTGATGAGCGAGATGTGGTAAGCGCCCTAGCGGCCTGTCTTATCTAGTAACTGGTGAGTTTTGGAAGACGCGTTAGATTGGTAAGCGACCTGAGCGCGTGTCGTTATCTGTAACTGGTGAGTTTTGGAGTGACGGTAGATGTGTAGCGCCCTGAGCGCGGTCTATCAGTAACTGGTGATTTGAGAAGCGGAGATGTGGTAAGTGCCCTGAGCGACGTGTCGTATCTAGTAACTGGTAGTTTTGAGGAGCGGTAGATTGTAAGCGCCCTGAGCGCGTTCGTTATCTAGTAACTGCGTGAGTTTGGATCTTGAGCGTAGATGTGGTACGCCCTGAGGCGCGTGTCTTATCTGTAACGGGAGTTTAGGACCGTGAGCGGTAGAAATTGTAAGCGGCCCTGAGCGGCGTGTCGTTATCTAGTAACTGGTGAGTTTAGGAGTGAGCGGTAGATGTGGTAAGCGGCCCTGAGCGGCGTGTCGTTATCTGGCCCTGTCGACACGCCGATACGGCCGGATTCGACTTGCACGCCGCGGGGAGATACCGGACTAACCGGACTGAAAGTGCACTCGGTGTTCTAAACGTGCCTCGACTCGAGATGTCAGCTCGCCAGCTCCCTTTCTGAGAAAGAAAGCGCCTATTCACATTAGATGTACTGGCATTAATATTGTATTTATATCGTGGTCGTTTAATGCATTTACGTAGGTATATGGAGCGTCCGATGGGCTTTTAGAAGATATTTGTGTCCATGGCAATTTCATTGAAGCACTTCAAGGAATGTAACGGTCCTTGGTAAATTGTTAACAAATTCGCCTATACGTCGAGGTTTGAGGAGCGTCTATTATCTCAGCACCAAAATGTAAGCAGTTGATAAAAGACTACGGTTTAGGCGTTCAAATAGCTGCGCGACTTTCAGCAGTGGCAAGTTTCGAGCGAAACATCCGACGTCACAAGGTAAAGCCAAACTGCATAGTAATATCATTGCGTGACCAGAACAGAATGTGGATATGTTCTGTCTGCCCCACCGACATCGATTGACGACAGCGTCACGATATAGTGCAGCCGTGAACAACCGGGCGACGTGCTATAGCGCGCACCGCGTCTGAGCCCAAGACTCAGATGGTGCCGTCCAACAGTGGGTGATATCTCACTATAAGTCTCGGCTGGCGCCGTCCTCGGCGATGCCTTCCTCACTGAATACCGAATATCTCTGCGGATTGAGCGGAGACACCTCGTCTTCATCCTCAGACAGACACTGACGTTTTGAGAACCATTTCAGAAACATACCAGAACATTATAAGCCCGTCAGTGGGTCTAGAACTGACCGTGGTAAATTGACTAAGTTGTTTAGCTCTTACCATAACTACGCCCAATGAGGTAAAGTAGAGCTAAAACATACATACTTACAGGATTCGTGGATTTAACACGGTGTCAAATAGTTACAAGTTACGAGTACGGCAGCGTCGGCTTATACGCGACGTGAACTTAAGTTCGTCAGCTGTCCACAACCCATCAACACAGGGATTTTTCACGACCACCAATCAGCATCAGTTTTCCTGCTGACGCTTTTTCATGCAATGACGAAATCGCGTGTTTTTCCAACATTAACGTCAAGTCGGACACCTGGTGAACACATGCTGCAAGTCAATGCCAGCTCAACGGAGAATGAAGCCTGTACATACATATTTGAGGCCGTGACGTTTCATTTCTGTGGAGCTTCCTGAAATACAGTTCCGTTTGATGACGACGCGGCGTTTTGTTGGACCAGTAGTTATGCAAAGCTGACAGAAGCAGGACGGAAAGGGCCATTATCATATTGTACAGCTCAAACTAAGTCCCGCTTGGACAATTCACTTCACGAAAATGGAGGCAATTTAGCGCCTACGCGGACAGAATAGAAAAGCCCTCTCGCATGCAAAAATGTAATATCAACCAGGTCCAGTAAATGTCGGGAGGCTCGACAGCTCTCAAAACCAACGTGTCGAAACGATAAAGGCCGACCGAATCCGATCTAACTTGATAAACAGACTAATCAGGTCCGGATCAATCTGATCTGTGCTAATAGCAGCACCTGCTGGTCCAGTTTGATAACAACAGCACCTGCTGATCGTGTCAGAGTTAGTCTGACCTGGCGGTATGGTCCTATCCTGGCGTAGTGGTGCTATCCTGGCGTTGTGGTCTCATCCTGACGGTGTGGTTCCTTCAGATCACGTGGGTTTGTGTTTAGCCGATCTGACCCGTCTGGTCAATAGTGTTATTAACCATGCCTCTTCTATATCACGTTAGTGTCATATTCAGAACATGTCAGCTATCAGCACTCCATCTGCCTCACAGACGTCTTCCCGTTCAGCTCAATCCGCTCCACGCCATTCAGCAATGTTTTATTTATTTGTTTATTTGCCATAATCGCCGACAGAACAAGCCATTTACAAGCGAAGTCACTCAGATAAAACCACATAGAGCAATAAAGTAAATATAACTGGCAAGACAGACAAGTGCACCGAGCTGTATTTAGGACAGTAGGTGCACTATCTGGTATAGAGTCACGGGCACAGCGGTGGAGCTAACCAGGGCATCCGGCAGGGCAACAAGCTCTCCCGGGCCTTGCTCTGCCGGTGGCCGCTCTCGAGAAGGCACTTCAAATGGAGCCGCTGGTGGAGATTTGAGAGTCCGAGCGACGATTATCCGGTAATGTCACTGCGAACGTTATCGTGGTAAAGAGCTGCTAATTCTATGAAGATCCTCCGCTGCTGATGACAGCAGACAGAGTGTCTCTGCGGTAAAGTCAGTCTAGCTCTGAGAGCAGCTCAGCAGCGCCGCCAGCAGAAATTAATCACCGCAGAGCGAACGCTATCTGACGTGATAAATGAATAATAATCTCTCCGCCATGACGTCACTACCCAGCTCACGAGGCGCACCGTACAATGCCGCCGGATCGGGGGCCGTTATCGCGTCACGTCCCCGGCGGCGCCGAGTACTGCTGAGTTGCGTCATCCGCCCCCCCCGCCCGTCCCCCTGATGCCCCGACAGCGCACTGAAGGCTCGCTCTCGGCCTGTGTCTCGCAGCAGACGGCTGGTCGGGTGTTTATCTCTGTCAGCGGCATCAGCGGCAGGCCGGCCCGCGCCCTCCGAGAGCGCCGCCGATTGTGACCGAGGGATTTCCTGGGAGGCACGGAGGCCAGGTCCTGGTTCGCAGAAGTCTTGTGTCAGGACTCCAAAGGAAAGAAGACAGTCGTCAGGGCTAATTGAGATGGAGTGCGAGTCTCAGAGAACTAACTTGATGCTAAAAAGATGCTGGCGCACTTTGCTGCAAAATGAGCCCCAGGCAAAATGTGTTTCAACTTCATTAAGTTAGCAATGTAATAGCTCTGCAGCCTGCAATGAGTCCCACCGGCAACAACAGTTTGCTTGCGAGAAGATTCAGACTTCTTCCCTACAATTGACTTAGCCAAAACAACCGTGCAAACTCGCAAAGAATGTTATGGCGCCTCAACCACCCGACTCCGGCCACACCAAAGTTAGCGGTGTCATAGTGCTCACGAGGCACGCGAATTGGTCTGATGCAGTTAATGTTACCGTCTCTTCCGCGCCCCCAGATGCTTTGCGAGGGCTTCACAATTCACAGCTCACCTGCAGTCGACAGAGGACCTCACTGTGACGCCGCGTGACACTATAGGATGCTGTATGACGCCACGTGACAATAAATGACGCCGTGTGACGCCATGTTTCGTCGTGTGACGCTGTGTGACGCCGTGTGACGCCGTGTGACGCTGTGTGACGCCGTGTGACGCCGTGTGTGATGCCATGTGACGCTGTGGGATGCTGTGTGACGCCGTGTGACGCCGTGTGACACCGTGTGACGCTGTGTGACACCATGTGACGCCGTGAGACGCCGTGTGACGCCGCGTAACGCCATGTGACGCCATGTGACGCAATGTGCCGCCAAATGACGCTATATACCGCCATGTGACGTTGTAACACATGGCCTCCTCATGTGACGGTGACGGCGGCCGACAGCCCGGTCGGTCGGCCGCTCGAGCGGCGGTCTGTGGCGGCGGCGGCGGTCAATACCAGTGCTGAACAGCTCTCAGAACCACGCCGCACGCTGCACACGCGTCGACACCGCGCCGCCGTCGCCGCCGCCGCGCCGCCGCCGCCGCCGCCGCCGCAGCCGCCGCCGGAGCCGCGCGGACTGGACAACGGCCGCCGAGAACTGAGCGGACCACATACCGGCACCTTAGCCGCTGGTGACACCGAAACTGCTGCTCCGAAAATGTCCAGCGAACCCGAAAATGTCCAGCCGGAATGTCCAGCGAACCCCCGTTCTTCCGCGTCAGCCGCAGCCGCTAGCCGAGCGAACAGACGAACAGACGAACAGACGAATAGTTGGTCCTCTGCTGTCAACACCTCAGGCCACGCGCCAAATCGTCGGCGGAGGACGTCCGGCCGCCTGACTAGTAAGGTGGCGACACCGGGTGGCAGGCGGCACCGGGTGGCAGGTGGCGGGCGGTGAGGCTGTCACGGAGGCTATACTGTCAGCTCGACCGGTCAGCTCGGCTCCTCTCTATCGACTCGCCACCGCCGCCGAGGGATGACGCCTCTCCGGGGTCTCACTGCCGCCGGCACCACCTCGGACGCCGCTCAACGCCGCTCGATCCTCGCCATGTCGAGGCGTCGCGGCGCCGCTGATGTGCCGATGGCGGCGCCGCTGGTGCCGCTGATGTGCCGATGGCGTCGCCGCTGATGTGCCGATGGCGTCGCCGAGTCGCCGGACGGCGTCGCAATGTCGCCGCGTGTCGATGGCGTCGTTGGCGACCGCTCGGCGGGCCGTCGACGGCCGGTAAGCGGAGTCATCAGCGCACCGCGGCCCGGCCGCTCCCGGGAAGTGTCTCATTTCTCTGAGCTCAATAATGCAGCGGGCTGGACGGTGTCAGCGCGGCGTTGCTGGCCGGGCGGCGGACACGGTCACTGCAGAGGAGCGCGATCCCGGAATCCGGCGGAGTCCGACACGGAATCCGACACGGAATCCGGCGGAGTCCGACACGGAATCCGACACGGAATCCGGCGGAGTCCGACACGGGGCCAGTGAAATGTGCTCCCGGAATCAGCAGCATTTGATGAGAATCGGTCCAGGAAGTGCATGGCTCCGTTCCGGAATCCCGGGCAGTCAGGGGAAGCTCAGATGATGAGTATGGCGGTCTCTCGGTATCCGGATCACTCCGGTATGAGTCAGTGAAGTGACATGACGTGTCATCAGAAGTAGTGAAGGGGGTGATGTGTCGTCCATAATGAGTCAGTGAAGTGAATGAACGTGTCGTCAGAGTCCAGTGAAGTTAAACATGATCGTGTCCGTCATAGTCAGTGAAGTGACTATGACGTGTCATCAGAGTCAGTGAAGTGACATGAAACGTGTCGTCAGAGTCAGTGAAGTAAATGACGGTGTCGTCGAGAGCGTGGAAGTAACAATGACCGTGGTCGTTCAGAGTCAGTGAAGTAACATGACGTGTCGTCAGAGTCAGTGAAGTAACATGACGTGTCCATTAGAGCAGTGAAGTTGACATGACGTGTCATCATGAGTCAAGTGAAGTGACATTGACGTGTCGTCAGAGTCAGTGAATGACATGACGTGTCATCAGAGTCAGTGAAGTGACATGATGTGTCGTCAGAGTCAGTGAAGTAACATGACGTGTCGTCAGAGTCAGTGAAGTAACATGACGTGTCATCAGAGTCAGTGAAGTAACATGACGTGTCATCAGAGTCAGTGAAGTGACATGACGTGTCGTCAGACTCAGTGAAGTGACATGATGTGTTGTCAGAGTCAGTGAAGTAACATGACGTGTCATCAGAGTCAGTGAAGTGACATGACGTGTCGTCAGAGTCAGTGAAGTGACATGACGTGTCATCAGATGTCAGTGAAGTAACTGACGTGTCAATCAAGAGTCAGTGAAGTGACATGACGTGTCGTCAGAGTCAGTGAAGTGACATGACGTGTCGTCAGAGTCAGTGAAGTGAAATGACGTCTCGTCAGAGTCACTGAAGTGACAGGTGTTGACGGAGTCGGTCTGACGCAGGTTAGTCACTGAGGTGATCTTCAGTAAATGGAGCATCCAAACACGGACCAGCATCGGACGGCATCATAATCATATGCTAATAATATGCCATCACGCCCGACCGTTTTTTTTCTGACATAATTGTGCTGAAACACGTGCAATTTGGTAATTAATTAAGCTTAATGTGTGAAAATGCATACGGGTTTGGCATAATTGTACCCATATCAATTTGAAACCCACAAAGCAATACAGTTCACCTCATTCCTTAGAATTCAAATCAAACTTTGTAAATAGAATAGATAGCTTGCCATTCACAGTAATAGCTCCCCATTAAAGATCTATGCCGAAGTTTGTTCAATCCGTCCCATTTATGAAGCTATTTTCAGCGACTATAGTCGCTGAAAATAACTGTCCTTCCAACCGAATGCGTGTAATCAATGATGGATTCTCTAATTCGGAACTGCTGCCCCAGAGAACTTAGTCACATGTCCTCCGATTATGAGAAAACGCGTCCCTGACCTATACAGCAGTTGAGAATTAAGATTCTCCCCTGGGTCAACGCTATCTTTGCTTCAGATTTTCCATGAATATATCGAAATGAGCATCGTGAATTCTAGGTCGAGACTTCACTTGTAATTCCAGAGGACGACCACCGACCAAACATCTATGGTCCCACAAAATGGATAAGGGTCGGTCGACATCCAACTTAAGTCGGTCTTCCTCTTGCCCAACCTTTTATTTTTACTTCTAAATATATTTCGTTTGAACGTTTCGGCGTAACAAACTTTCACAGCAAATATGTATAGCGGCAGTGGAGGATCTACGGTTGGGCAAAATGGGCAAGTGCCCCCCCAAACCGTCAGAAATGGGCAAAAAATGACACAATTCATGACATAGAAAAATCTAAGCAACTTTTACCAGGGAAGTTTGTTTTAAATCAGCTACCAATGCATATGCAAGCGAAATCCGATAAGTTTTCAGAATTGTGTGATACTTTTTTTGAAATTTTGCCCCGAAACTCCCGTTCTGTAACCGCAGCTATATAGCGGCATATTTGTATAAGCGACACAACTCCTTACCATCAGGAGAGGGGTTTACGTGGGTCATCTCCAGATCGAAGTGCGATACATCTCTCTCGTCAAAATCCAGTCTCGCCAGATACCGAGGCAGAGACACGGCAAACACCGTGAGAGAGTGCGACTGAGAGGAGAGATCGCCAGCGCTTCCCGCACCCACCGGCCATCCGTCACACTAACTGCCGGAGACCCGGTCACGGCACGTGACACCATCATACCGACTAACTGCCGTCACTTGCAGCCTGACCAGCAGTGCTTCTCTGACTAGCAGCCATACTGGGCAGCAGTCGTGCTGGGAAGCAACAGCAGCTGAGCCGGGAAGCAACAGCAGCTGAGCCGGGAAGCAACAGCAGCTGAGCCGGGCAGCAGCAAAAGTCGTGCTGGGCAGCAACAGAAGCTGTGCTGGGCAGCAGCAGCCGTGCTGGGCAGCAGCCGTGCTAAACAGCAGCCGTGCTGGACAACAGCAGCTGTGCCGGACAGCAGCTGTGCCGGGCACCGCAGCGATAATCGCCAGTGATGTGGCGAGACAACCGCAAAAACCCGTCCCGAGTTAGTTTGCCGGACGGACGGACGGGAATATGAAGCGGCTCCACAGCGGCTCCACAGCGGCTCCACAGCGGCTCCACAGCGGCTCCGCAGCGGCTACACAGCGGCTGCAGACCAGCGGCTCCACAGGGGCTGCAGACCAGCAGCGGCGGAGACTAACACGGCGTGATGTCAGCCTCACAGACGGCCGTCCGCCGACCACAGCCGACACAGCCGACACGGCGCTCATCTGCCGGTACAATTCAGTCCTCAATCTGTCAAAACGGGCCCGGCACAGGACAGTCTCCTCGTGACGGAGTTACATTCCAGGTTATTGGAGCTCGATGGTGGAGACGGAGCGAGTTGGCACGGGTGGACGGAGTGGTGGTAAACGGGCACGGGAAGCGACCAAATCAAACATTTCACGAAGGCAGCCCAGAGACATTGGTAAACACGAGCCCATCACAGATTCGTTTGCTTATAGGTCAGTATCTAAACACACAAAAATCGAATTTGTATTAATTAATAATGAAATGACGGGAGGAATATTGAGCCATTAAGTCCGGAATATTGTCTCGTGGCAGCACACAGGGAGCGTTCAGTCACGCTCGGTTAGAACCTGAGCAGCTGAACAAGCCAGCCCATTGATGGTGACGACACACCGACAGCGAGGGCGTGACGACGTGTGACGCGGAGCGCTAACGTGACGTGACCACCTTCATCTACCGGCTAAAAATAGGCGCGGCGTCACTCGAGTCGGCCGCGCGGTCGCATCGTCCCGGCTACCGCGCTGGGTCTGGGCCGCGCTACTGGGCCTGCACGGTCCGCCTGCTGCAGGGTCGTGACAACCTCCCACGAGCGTCATGAGAGGCGGCCGGCACCGCACCGGGCCCTGGCCGGCAGCTGCAGCACGGACGGACGCCGGAACGTCAGCCGGCCAGGGAGAGAGAGAGAGAGAGAGAGTCAGACGGCCGGCCAGCTGCGAGGTGGAGTGAACCACGGCCAGTGACCCACGGCCAAGGCACGGCGGCCGGCTGGAATCTGTGCCGAATGGAGCCCCAGCGCCACGCTGGAACGGATTCAGGCTGGAGTCAGCCGCCTCCACACCCTGTCCCGCCCCCGACTGTTTCACTGGGTTTATCGTCGTGCCCCAACCACCGACCTGGAATTGAAGTGGCCAGGTCGGGAGGCGACCTGATGGGAACAGGAAGTTAGCGGGATCGGGTCAGCTCTCTGCCAGGTCAAGCCTGCACCTTCATCGTGCATCGTATTCGCCCGATGACACAACAGGCCGTTATTAAAGAACGAAATCTGCCAACGGCGGGGGCAGACCGGCCGGGATAGTTGTTCTACACGGCCAACCGACGTGATTCCGTCAGCCTGGAGAGAAGCCGAGACTGCATCTGGGAACGCCGACCGGGAACACTGCATGGAAACGACACACGGGGCCGCGAGTACACCCCCATCTGCAGCCTGCATTCAGAATGACAGTCGAGAATGGAGCTGATCGGGTCAGCGGAGGCGCCGGAATAAGAAGGCGGGACGGCCAACCCAAACAGAGCCGCCGGACTCCGGCAGGCCTGACAGTCTGACAGCAGCTGAAGTGAGCTGCCGAGCTCACTCTCGGCCAGCCATTGACCGGCTCGCCACGTCGGCCGCGCAGAGATGGACTGCACTTCACACGGACAGTACTCAGTTCCGTGACACAGTTTCCGGTGCTCGGACAGCACTTCACACTCCGCGGCGGCTCAGCTCTGTGTAGGCAGGTATCCGGTACTCGTAACTGCTATGTGGTTTTGTCCGGGATTTCAGCGTACTTGAGTGAAGACCATTGTATCGGTTTTCCATCCAGTGCCGTTCAGTGCCGTTCGTCTTGTTCCAGTCCCGTTTCAGCCCCGACCTGTCCCAGTCTTGATACAGTCCCACCTCGTCCCGTCACGTTCCAGTTCCCTTCCTTGCCCGTTCCTGTCCCGTTCCTGCTCCCGTTCCTGATCCCGTCCCGTCCCTGTCCCGCCCTGTCCGTCCCTTCCCGTCCCTGTTCCCGTCCTGTGTCCCGTCCCTGTCTCCAGCCATGTCCATTGTCCAGCCCTGACCAGTCAGCCCCTGACCAGTCAGTCGCTGTCCAGTCAGTCGCTGTCCAGTGTCATCAGTATCATCCGCTGTTCCAGTCAGCCGCTGACCAGTCAATCGCTGTTCCGTCCCTGTCTCCAGTCCATGTCCAGTCAGCCCTGACCAGTCAGCCCCTGACCAGTCAGTCGCTGTCCAGTCAGCCCCTGTCCAGTCAGTCGCTGTCCAGTCAGCCCCTGACCAGTCAGCCCCTGACCAGTCAGCCCCTGACCAGTCAGCCCCTGACCAGTCAGTCGCTGTCCAGTGGCCAGGTCAGCCCGCTTGTCCAGTCACCCCTGTCCGAGTCAGTCGCTGTCCAGTCAAGCCCCTGACCAGCGCCCCTGACCAGTCAGTCGCTGTCCAGTCAGCCCCTGACAGTCGCCCCTGTCCAGTCAGCCGTGTCCAGTCAGTCGCCTTCCAGTCACCCCTGACCAGTCAGCCCTGACCAGGTCAGGCGCTGTCCAGTCAGTCGCGTCCTGAGTGTCACAGTCAGCCGCTGACCCAGTCAATCGTGTTCCGTCCCTGTCTCCAGTCCATGTCCACAGTCAGCCACTGACCAGTCAGCCCTGACCAGTCAGCGCTGTCCAGTCAGCCCCTGACCAGTCAGCCCCTGACCAGTCAGCCCCTGACCAGTCAGTCGCTGTCCAGTCAGTCGCTGTCCTGAGTGTCCAGTCAGCCGCTGACCAGTCAATCGCTGTTCCGTCCCATAAGATAACAATACCAGATACCATCAACATCAAGCCTGACCAGTCAGTCCTGACCAGTCAGCCCCTACCAGTCAAGCCCGTCCAGCACCCCTGACCAGTCAGCCCCTGACCAGTCAGCCCCTGACCAGTCAGCCCCTGACCAGTCAGCCCCTGTCCAGCCAGCCCCTGTCCAGTCAGTCACTGTCCAGTCAGCCCCTGACCAGTCAGTCGCTGTCCAGTCCCGTTCCGCAGCCTGGTCCGGAAGCGGTCTGTGGCGCTGAGCTGCCGACAGAGCTTACGGGGTGATAAGGCGGCGGCGGCGGCGGCGGCGGCGGACCGTTGGCTGCAGCAGGGTGTTGACCGTCCGAGCCCACCTGGGATTTCCGGCTGCCCCAGCACGGCCCGGCACGCTGCGACAGGAAGGCGACGCCCGTCCAGCAGCGCCACCGTCCAGCACCTGGCCAGGGCGGTCGGGACGGGCCGGGGCCGGGAGCGGGACTTGGACGCGGGGAGCAGAGGGACAAGCTCCGGACTGACCGGAGCCACGCTGAAGTGGTGGGCCAGCCCGCGACTGTGGCTCTATCGGCCACATTGTCACACCGAAGTTCCCAGCGCACTGACACGCCACCGAGCGATATATGACGCCATCTGGTGACGACTGACGTCATACAGTCATGGAAGGTGCAGATGAGCGGTCGACGATGGCGTACCGGCGCGTGGCGATGTAACACGCCGGTGTGGCGGCGTCGGTGCCGACGGTGCCAGGCCCGGGCGGTAGGTACTTCACGGGGGAGTACCACCAGCGTCGGTTGAAGCTCGGTCGGACCGCCGCGGCTGTCGGCGGGCATATGGTGGAGCTGGCCGGCTGGCCGGGTGGCCGGGTGGCCGGGTGGCGGCGGGATGGCTGGAAGCTGCAGTGGAACAGTCGTGTGGCGTCATGCTTCGTGACGGACGCGGCGCGACATTTGTGACGCAGATACTGCCCGGGCAGCTCGGATCGGCAGTCGTCTAAGTCTGGCGTCTGCATGCGGTGTCAAACACCGATCGTAGGTCGTGAACTGAATCAGCGGACACCGAGTCGCCTTGTTTACATTGTTACATTGTTACAAGTTGCATTGGGCAGACTGCGGCCAACAGAGGAGAGCAATAATAGAGTGTGGAGTAATTTGATGAGTGGACAACGGTGATGGCGAGACGGTCACGAAACGTCCACGGAGAAAGGTCAAAGGGAGCACGGGGTATGACTGAATTAGCAGGCTGGGTCCGGCATGTTAGCCACGCGAGTCGTGCTCTAACTGACGCAAAATAGACGGACTGAGTTCAGGGGAGCCCTGGCTCTGATTCAGACCGTATCACCGGTCGATGGGCGGGTCCGTAAGCCACTATTGCAACATGCAAATGGCGGACGAGCATGAGTAGGTAGTCCAGTCGGATAGTTAGCTCGTGAAGCTGCACTTGGCGGCTGAACAAGAAGTGTGCCATATTGCGATCAGATGGGGATCAAGTGGGGATAGTCCAGTCGGATAGTTAGCTCGTGAAGCTGCACTTGGCGGCTGAACAAGAAGTGTGCCATATTGCGATCAGATGGTGATCAAGTGGGGACAATATTTCGTTTCAGCCGTGCTTTGGCCACTGATCGGGCGTGGCCGGGGATTAAATCAAATTGACGACGATCGCAGCGCTTTGTCGAGACGGCGGATGTTTTATTATGTTTGGCTGTCGGCTCGGAGACGATTTGAAGTCGGACGCGGCGACAGCCGGGCGGTTTTACGGCGATAAAAATGTCACTTGTACCGCGGGGTGACGGATTATTGAGCGGGACAGGAGCAGAGCGGCACTGGGACTGGTTAGCGGAGATGGTGGGCCTCTGAGTCCTGACGTGGCAGACTGTTGGGATCATACCTGTCAGTCAACAAAGAGACGCTTACTGACAACACTAGCCGTTTTCACGAAGTATTTATTTTTACCCGGTAGTACCTGGTGGTAACCGGTAATATTTCATGCGCTCTGGGTAATTGAGTCTAAGAGCACTGCTTTCCCGGATATTTTTGATGTCAATGGAAACTTCATGAATTATAAAGTTTCAATTGACACCAAAATTATCCGGGAAAAGCCGTGTTCTGACTCAATTACCCAAAACGCACGAAATATTACCGGGTACTACCGGGTACTACCGGGTACTACCGGGTAAAAATAAATCCTTTGTGAAAACGGCTACTACTGTAAGGCCAGTAGTGTATACACTACTGGCCTTACAGTAGTAGCCTATTTGGCGTCAAATGGGCTATAGCCCATTCAGACGCTCACAGTGGGTATATTTGCAATCAAAGTTCCGTGTAACGAAACAACTGGAGTGTGTAGCTATGCATGTAATCGGCCGCAGCCGGCAGCACGAGGGTCAACACTTGTCTGACGGCAAATTGCCAACTAAATCGGCAAGTCATCAAAACTCGCCTCCACCCCTAGGGAGGGGGGGGGAGGCGGACTCAACTCTGCAGGTATGAGTCGGCTGCAGTCGGGAATCAATCCAGTTTGATCTGGTTGCAACTCACAGCTCTACAGGTATGCATGTATGCACATGCCTACATAATTCAGGCGGTTATCACAAGCGTTGAGGTCCATAATCATTGAGTGTCGGTTAAAGTATTTATATGAGCTTATTAGGATGTGCTCTTCGTACGCCATTTTCCGAAAAGTCTTCGACAAATCCAACTAAACGCTCAAAAGTGTTAGTTGTCAGAACTTCGCATTCTTGGTGTGAGTGTCCATCCATCAAATTACGTCAATAATAATGTTGCTCAAATAATGCCAATTAAAGTAAAACATAGGTACGTAAGTACGCAAACACAAAATGTGCTGATCCACTGCGCGCTTAGGTATACGAGCGAGCGCAAAGTCCTTCCGTGGTATATGGGACAAAATCTGAATATGAGCGGCCCGACTAGGCCCGGCCCGACGCGTTTGATAGGCTCATATCTTTGCAACCGCACGTCCGATTGACAATCTTTGCTGAGCAGCCCCATCCAACCTATTCTTTTTGAGACCAGTGCCGACTCGTGTGGGTGACTACCACTGCGCGTGGCGCATGCCGTGTGAGGGGTGTTGAAAAGTGTTTTCTCGCAAAAAAAAAATCCGCAACGGCCGAGCAGATTGTGTGTAAATTTTGTGTGTGGCTAGGGACTCCTCAGTCGCCACTTTCCCACAACTCAGGGGTGGTGTGACTCTGCACGTGCGCACCCTTATTCTATATCCCGGGAACGGCTGAGCCAATTGTGTTCAAATTTGGTGTCTGATTAGCGACCTCTCAGCCGCTACTTTCCCACAAGAATGATAGGGTGCCTCTGCACGTGCGCACGGGCGCACCCTTTTTGTATCTCAGAAGCTACTTGCCCGATCGAGTTGAAATTTGACATACACTTAGAGCTCGCTCGTTCATCGCCAACCGTCGCCTTGCTGGTTGAACTAACGGCGCCTTACTGGTTGAACTAGTGTGTGGAGCTGAACTGGACAATCGTGTTTAGCGGTGATACAATACGGCTGAATTGCCGGCCTATACATGCCACATATATGCAGTATAGCGAGTCTGGTGCAACAAAGAGGTTCAGCAGCATAGGATTAGAGGAAATCGAGTCACTCCTTTCGCTGGGTCCATACGACGGATTTTCTAGTGATAATACTGCACGCAATATGCGTCACGTTTTTACTCTGTAACTAGTGTTGGTAACATTTCCTTGTACACTTCTTTGTCACCGCATTACAAATTGCTTGATAATGCATATGTTCGGAACACCAGCATGGGTGCTAAGTGTCCTCCACACATCTACGATTCGGGCGTTTTTTTCTTCTCTCCCGGGCACTCCAAAATTTAACGGCTTTAGCCTTACGTTGTTCGATTCCAAGCAACAGATTCCCTCATACGAGGCATTTCAAATATGTGCAGCGTAATCGCATCGCCAATCGCCTTGCTGAACAAACTTTGCAAATGGGGCCACCAAAGTGGCGTCAGTGGCGGCTGGTCCAGAGCAAATAAGCTCACACCACCGGCACGGCGTCCTGTCAGGACTCGGCCGCCGGACCCCAGTACACTCTGGTCACAGGGTACAGAGCACCCCCTGTCCTGTACAGCGCCTCTGCAGCGTCGCGTCTCTGTCCCGTACAGCACCTTCACAGCGCCCCTGTCCCGTGCAGCACCTCTACAACGGCCCCTGTCCCGTACAGTACCTCCGCCTCCGCAGCACCCCTGTCCCGTACAGCACCTCCACAGCACCCCTGTCCCGTACAGCACCTCCGCAGCACCCCTGTCCCGTACAGCACCTTCACAGTACCCCTGTCCCGTACAGTACCTCCACAGCACCCCTGTCCCGTACAGCACCTCCGCAGCACCCCTGTCCCGTGCAGCACCTCCGCAGCACCCCTGTCCCGTACAGCACCTCCACAGCACCCCTGTACCCGTGCAGCACCTCCACAGCACCCCTGTCCCGTACAGCACCTCCACAGCACCCCTGTCCCGTGCAGCACCTCCGCAGCACCCCTGTCCCGTGCAGCACCTCCGCAGCACCCCTGTCCCGTACAGCACCTCCGCAGTACCCCTGTCCTGTACAGCACCTTCACAGCGCCCCTGTCCCGTACAGCACCTCTACAGCAACCCTGTCCCGTACAGTACCTCCACCTCCGCAGCGCCCTGTCCCGTACCTACGTCCTACAGCACCGCCTCCTGCCGAGAGGTCGAGATAACGGCGCCACTTTCCGGGACACGTCTGCCGCCGCGTGTTGGCCGGCGGTGTCAGCGCCGGCTGACGCCTTCACCACAGCTGCAGTCGGGGGGCCTACACCGGCAGACCGCCCCGCTTTCCCAACATGTTTTCACGCGCGCCGGGAGCTGGCACAGCGCTGCCAGCGTGCAGAAACTGCGCACCGAGCGGCCGGAGCTGACGGACGCGACAGATCACCAGCCCGCGGGCGGAGCACGGCTGAGCGACAGATCAACAACAGATAGGGCACGGAGTCAGGTGAAGGCGACAGATGGGGCGCCGACAAGGCAGCCCAACAGACGCCACAGTCCCGCCGAGTGACGAGAGACTGCTGTGGACGTGACGGCCGTAACTTGCGGGCGTGATGTGACGGCTGGGACGCTCAGACGTGACGGGACGTAACGTGACGTGTGTGAGTGTGACGAGCGTTGTCGCCACGTCAGTCGCTGTTGGCGACGCAATAAGGTGGGTCAGGGTGACCTGAGTAGGCGTCGCCGCGGCGGGTTACTCATGCCGCCGCAGAAAGGGTGGCGACACTGACTCACCCGGCGACGGCTCAGCTCGGGCTCGACACCCACTCACACACGTCAATCGGCATCAGATGTCCGACCTCTGCAGTCTCAGTCCTCAGCCTCCGCTCTCGACTGAGACGGCCTCAGTCGAGTCTCAGTCGTGTCCGTGTGCCAGGCTGCCGGACGGACTCATCTCACCTCTCTGGATTCACAGAGGCGAGACAACTACACTAAGATGCGTTACACAATTACGGAAGGCTTCGGGTTTATCCTCAGAAAAACACACAGGATCACTGCGGCTGAGAGACTTTCGGTAGATGAATTCCTCTGTGTTGATACTTTCCGAGTCAGTGACTCGAATGCCTCGAATGCCTTCTTGGCCTGCCACCATACGGCGATTTCGGCCCATACCTCCGTAGTAATCGGTAAGTTGAGTCGATTTGTTCGCTGCCGTGTTCGAGTTCCAGGCCGTGTTCGAGTTCCAGGCCGCTGCGGTGCCGGTCGCCAGCCTCGCCGGGATAGCGGTCGGCCTTGCGCCATTCAGAGGGCGTCCCGGGCCGGCCCGCCGCACATTACGCAAGTGTGGTCCGACCTCGTACCGCCTGCATGCCGACCGACGCTGGCGGGCGGACGGTGGGAGGCGGGGCGACGGCCGCGGCCCGCCGGGCAAAGACGAACTCTCAACTCTGTCGAGTGGCACTCGCTGACCGAAACAGAGGTGACGAAACAAGGGTGACCGGGGGACGGAAGACGGGCCAGGACAGGGAAGCTATCGGCCGCAGTTCACTCATTCCAGCTTCACCGATCCAGCTAACCCTCTCTACTCGTCCAGCTGATCCCGCTGTTCGCTCCCGCCGGAGGCCGTCTCGGGAGTCGCTGGCGGCCGCGGCGGTAAACGAGCCGGCTGCGTGCCACCGCACACTGAGAGCGATGGAAGAAAAAGTACCGCTCTGACCGAGCCAGCCGGCAGCGGCACCGGACAGGAAGCCGGCCCGATAGAAAACGACTCACACCGGATGTTGGCTGTAAGTGATGGCGGCGCCGTCCGGCCAGAGAGGCGGGCCTGGGCGGTGGCAGTCAGGTCACGACAGGAGAGGTCCGGACGCTCCGGCCAGGGGTGGGCCTAGGCGGTGACACGGCAGGGAGGGGTCAGGACGATCCGACTAACTCCGGTAATCGGTCACATGTCACCATTCCAGCGCTCTGTAGTGGACTGCTATGTCGTGTGCGTTTAGGTACTGGCGTGATGTGGTGCGCATGCCAAATGGTAAGTAGCCCGAATACATGTATCCAAACCGAGCAGGTTTGGAGGGAAATACGAATCGTAAGCCTCGCTGTTACATCGCTACTGACAGTATAAATGACGGGTTTGGTAAAGCCCTCAATTGGCTCATCGATATGCTACGTTGGTGGCTCAGAATCTGTGTTTGGTACCGCGACAGGATTCGTAAGATCGCCTCCCTGATAATCTAGCCGCGGAGCGTAGGACGTCGCTCAGGAGCATCCCTCCTGTCTCGGTGACCGGTGTCCAGCCTCTGTCGACAGATAATACTGAGCCCCGACACAGGCTGCGTGTCTGATAGCGCGGGAGTCCAGAGACGGACGCCGGCTCAGCGCCACTCCCGCTGCGTCTCCGGGACGGAACCATACTCGACGAGTCACTATACATCGCGCCCTGTCTCACTCTCAAATCTGTTGCGCAGCGTGACCACACATGACAGCACGGCTGCCGGGGTGACGTCACGGCTGCCGGGGTGACGTCACGGGCAGTCAGTCGGCTCAGCTTCTGAGCGCGCGGCCCAGAAAGCTCGGCCAGAGAGCGGCGCCCGCCCACGCGCGCCAACTTCGCACGGCAGCTTCAACACTTCCAAAGTCAGGCCACACCGGCCGTGGCGGGGCGGGGGCGTGGGTCGTAGGCAGGGAGGGGCACCCAGAGCAGCTCCGGGGAGCCGCGGGGCTCTGGACTGACCTGTTGCTGAGCCGGCGTGGCCACGACCTCCGCCGAGAGGCCCTCCTTCAGCTTGGTGGTGGCCGACGAGATGCGGTAGCTGTGCACGTTGGTGACGCACGTGGTGCTGGTGCACGTGGTGACGTAGTGCATGCCGGTGATGGTGACGTCCCGGTCTGCCTCCAGCAGGTCCACCTTCTCCAGTCCGTCCTTCAGCAGCGCCGGACCCAGCGTCTCCAACGACTCCACCATCGGCGGGTCCTGCTTCTCCGCCTCCAGAGGTGTGGCGACGCGGCGCGGCCGGCGTGGCCGACGAGGACGCTTCGCCGGCTGTAGCGCCGCCTGACCGACCGGCACGAGCGCGAGCGCGTCGGCGTCGCGCCGCCGCTTCGGCTCCGGCGAGTAGCTGGCCGTCATGATGGCCGTGGCGTTCAGACTGGCGAGGCGCTTCTTGACGACCATCTCCGGGAACGGCATGCCGCCGACCTCCGCGCGCTTCCGCTTCGGCTTGCTCTTGGCGTCCGCCTGCTTCGCCGAGCGCTTCTCGGACCCCTTCTCCTTGCGCTTCTTGGCGGTCTTGTTGTCTCGTTTGTCGCTGCTCTTGTCCTTTGGCTTGACTTCGTCCTCTTCATCACTATCATCGCGCTCCTCATCACGCTTCTTCTCAGTCTTTTTCTTCGGCCGCTTCACGGCTGGCTTCTTCTTCGTCGCCGTCTTGCCGCCGGAGTCCGCTGCGGCAGTTGACTTCTCAGCCTGCGGTTTGGCAGCTGAAGACTCCTGCGTCGACGACGGACCCGCCTGAACAGCTTTCACGGTCTGCTTCGGCGGCGGCGGAGGGGCCTTGTGCATGCACTCGTTCTCCAGCATGCACTGCGTCATGGCCGAGGCGTTGAGGCTGGCCACCCGGCGGGTCGGCTGCGACATCAGGATGGTGCGAATCTCTTCATCCTTGCGGCGGACGTCCTCCGCCTTGCGTTTGGCGAGGCGGCGCGCCGCGGCCGCCGCGCTCTTGGCCGCACTCTTGCTGGCCAGGGTCCTGGGCGCGCCGCCGGTCTTCCGGCGTGCGGCGCCGGAAGTCACCTGTTTCCGGCGTTCGCCCACCTTGGTACTCAGCAGCTCATTATCGCTCGAGTCAGTGGCGGCGGCCGAGTCCGGGCGGCGGCGGCCGGCAGTCTCGGCCGTCTGCGCCGCCGCTTTGTGGGTCAGCGATCCGCTCTCGCCGGACGCGCTGCGAGCTTTTTTGCCGCTCTTGGAGTCCAGTTTGGCGGCGGCCGGCTTGGAGCGCGGCTTGCCGGCGAGGCGCAGCTTCTTGGCGGCGGGCGCGGCGCGGCCGGCGGGGCCAGCTGCTCCGGTGGCACGTGCACCAGGTGCGGGGGGCCGCGGCTGCTCGACCTTCCCCGCCGCCTGGTCGGCCGGCCGCTCCCCGCCTGTCACCGCTTTAGACGCCGCCTTCTTCGCGGCGGGTTTCGGTCCAGACAGCTTCTTCTGCGCCGACTTGTCCTTCGCCGGCTGCGTCTTGCCACTGGCTTTCGACGGGGTCTTCTTGGCGACGGCTACCGAGGCGGTGCTGCTACCGTCCTTCGTCACCGCCTTCGGCTTCGTCTTACCGGTCGGTTTCTCCTTCCCACTGACACTCCCTAGCACTGGTTTCCCCTTTTTGACGGATTTCCCGCTCACTGCAGCCTTCTTGGCGACCACTTTCCTGGGCTTGGCCTCCTTCGCAGCGGTCTTCTTCGCTGCCTTCCCTGCAGCAGCGCCGGCGGAGGAGGAGGCAGTAGCGGGGGCGGGGCCGGAGGGGGTGCTGGAGCTCGCCTTCCTCCCCGTCGCCTCGCCTGCCTTCCGCTCCGGCTTCGCCTTCGCTTTCATCACCACCACTGGGCACTCGCACGCGCGCGTGTTCACTGGCACATCTGCTGGATTGGGCGCTCCCGTCTCCTAGCAGCGCACGACCGCCTCTCTCCAGTGCCGGTCCGACTCGCACTGAGCTGCGCTCGATACGCCAGAGCGGCGGCGGCAGGCGGCAGGCGGCGGCGGCGGCGGTGGCGGCGGCGGCGGCGGCGCGGCGCAGTCAGCTGGCGCTAGGTCGTCGCCGCGTGCCGCCACCTGTGTGACGGGACCGAACCGGACGGCACCGGGGCCGACCGGCACGCGCGGCCCGGCTTTTCCGCCGCCCGCCACCCGCCGCCCTCCTGTCTGTAAGAGCTGCCGACTCGCTATCGTCAGCGATATATGTTAATCTCTCTCTTGAGTTAATTTGCTTGCTGATTCGCTGAGCAGAGCGGAAGTTCTTCAGCTCGGCTTTGCATTTGTTGCGATCTGCATTAATGTCGACAGTTTGTCCGAAATGTAGGCAATCGCGCACTCACAGAAAAATCGTGAATTTGGTATATTTCGGGGTTTAATATTAGAAAATACCTATCCTGACCATATCCTCAAAGATATCCTAAAACCAAAGTTATAAAAAAGAAGCGATTTGCCGTTTTCACGATGGCTTATTGTGCGCGAAATGTTTTAAAGCATTTTAAAATGTTTTAAAATGTTTCAGTGGTAGCCGTCTTCACGATGGGCAAATTTGCGAGAAATGTTTTCACGCCGCGCCGTTGGCGGAATCCTGTAGGGCGAGGGTTAAAACATTTTTTTCGTCAATTAGTCCAATTCGTGATAGAGCGGCTACTACTTAAACATTTTAAAACATTTTAAAATGTTTTAAAACATTTCGCGCAAAATAACCCACCGTGAAAACGGCTATTATTTTGTAATATTTCGGCCTGTTTCAAATATTTAAAGGGAAATAATGGTCTTTTATTTGTGTACGCAAAAATTTATTAGGTTTCCGTTATGGTATTAATTTTACGATTTAATATTAGTTTAAGAATTAAATATAATTACTCACTCATTAAATGTTGATAGTTCTTACGAATTAAAAGCAACTACATATACTTCTTTCGAAACTCATGAACTGTTTTTTTGCCATCACTATTTGAAGCGTGCCATATCTGGCGCAGGTGTTTCAAAATTGCTCAACGCTGACAATGTCCCTGAAAGAAATCGCCGACACTAAATTAAGCCCAGGTAGGTCGTGGTCCAGGTGCATCGATGAGCTTCTGATGTAATTTCCCGTTGTTTTATTGTTTGTTAATTTGTTTGAGGGAAAATGATTATCTTTCACGGTTATATAAAGCAAAGTGTTACATACAATCAGAAACAAAACTATTAAAACTCCTAATGTTCAAAATGAATGAAGCAATTTTAACAAATTGAGGGTCGCAAGTCACAACCACTAAAAAAGGCCGTCATAAAAGTACATCGATGAACTGCTATTTTGGTTACCCGTTCATTCAATGGTTATTAGATATAGAGGCATATAATCAAAAAATCTATGGGCATNGGAACGCCTTTTATCATCTTATTAATTTTAAGTTTGACTTAATTTGACGAAAGGTATTGTCTTCCATTCTGTGTACCTGAGGGTGTTCTGCCACAGTTCTGTAAAATCAAAGTATTTATGATGTATATTGCAGTGCAATTGTTTCTGACGCATTTACTGCACCACAAACTCCAAAGAAAGAACACGCCGCACAACCACATTCGCAACACCCTCCCAACAATATGAGCTTAGACCCGCCTCTGCTAAGCTGATATTTGAACACAACACGCATAATCTAATTCTAGGAAAGGTCACACAGTTTCAAGACACTAGGCTTAACGGTTTAGAAGCGGCAACCGAAAAAGCACTGGGGGACAGAAACTGCCCCGCAGGGAATAGGGTTAACCCTATTCCCTGCGGGGGGCAGATTCTGCCCCCCGGTAGTTTTTCGCCCGCCGCTTCTGAACCGTACGCTATCGTTCTTTAAACTTTCGACTTTTCCTAAAATATGAATGGCGCGTGTTCTGTCAAAATTGTTTAAAAAATCGGCCCAGCAGACGGCAGCCTCCAGGGTCATGCTGTGTTTGGCGAGGTCGTTTGAGTGGGATGTGCGCGCATACTTCCTTCGTTAGGTTTGCGGTTGCAATAAAAGCGTTCAGAACTTAAGTGATGCTTTGTACATCATACATAATTGGATTATACATATTTTGGGGTAGAGGCGCACTCAGGTACATAAAATGGGAGGCGATATTCTTCGTCAATTTAGGCCCAACTTCATATAAGCAAGATGATAAAAGGCGTTCCGCACATGTTGCCCCCCCTTTATATCCCTGAGTGCGCCTATGATTTTTCGTTTCTGTACTTGTCCCCTTCACACATTGAAGAACATGTCATCGGAAGCTCAAAAACGTTTTTTGCATGCAAATCGGTTGAATAATATGGCCACAATGACCTTTCAAAGAACATCCTAAATTTGCGTATTTTTTGCCCCCTGCCCCCCATTTTTGAGCAAAAAAGCAATTTCGGGGTCCAAAAAAAATCGTTACGACGAATCGAATGGTGTTTGTCCCATCGAAATCGGCCGAGCGGTCTAGAGATCTCCTGGCAGGGAGGGGGCGGAATCTGCCCCAACCCCCCACCGCAGGTTAACGTAATTCTGGCCGCCCGCAGGGAATAGGGTTAAGTGTGAGAAGAAAGATGTAATGACTTAATGTTATAGCGCTCTCACCTATATTGACCAAAAAACCGTAAGACCCACGATGTGAATTTTTACAATTACATCTATATATACTTTTCGAGAAGCACGTTCACATACCAACCTAAGGAAACATTACCTTCACGCGCGGTGTGTTTAGACCGCTGGTCAATAGGTACAACGAGCCCTCTGGCTTAATGGAATGTTGATTTGCTGGCACTAAGCCCTCGCTGACCCAATGTTTGACGTCATTAAAATACATGTGTGTTCCCCTAATGTGGTGCACTCTCTGGACATGAGGCAAAACGCAACGGAATAAACAAATTGCAGTAATATTTCACATTCCTTTTCAGCAATTTGTGTTTTGTCGTTGGGTTAGTATTCAGTGGAAAGACATTATATCGGGTGAATATTATGATATAGTGACCGCATTTTCTGAATGTATGTTTGAATGGAAAGGAATGGAAAATACCAGGCGCAGCAGCAATGAAATCCATTTATTATCTGTGGGTATTTTTCCTCGGGCGGCGCCGTTAGTTTGTTAGGCTAATACAAAACGAAACAATACCTCATACGAATAGAACATTAATACATACGATGGTGAATGCTTCTGCAAAATGCGCCAATTATTGCACCAGGAACGCAAAGACGGAACAAAGAGGGATAAGGTCCATAGTAGTGGGGGTATCAATGGAAGCGCGCGCGCGCGCGCGCGCGCACACACACACACACACACACACACACACACACACACACACACACACACACACCATACACACACACACACACACACACACACACACACACACACACAACACACACACACACGCACGCACGCACGCACGCACGCACGACGCACGCACGCACGCACGCACGCACGCACGCACGCACGCACGCACGCCAACGCACCACAAAACACACACCACAAACACAACAACACACAAACACACAACACACAACGACACAACACACAACACACAACACACAAACCACAACACACAACACACAACACACAAACACACACAACACACAACACACAGACACACCGTCGCTAGTAACTACCTAAACATAACCACTCAGTCACTGATTGGCTGGGCGCTGATTGTCATTGTAACGCTTCCCTCCAGTGGCGTTTGCTGATTATGCCTGAGTACTTTGAGCGTGTGTTTGTCTTCTGATTTGGACGCTTATATACAGCACAGTAAATACTGGCTAATCAGAAAATAAATGAGCTAGCTTCAATGGAAACATACGGCGCTCTAGCCGTACCATGAGCAGCGCTTTCTCGCTTTCTTCGCTTTCTTTCTCGGATAACTTATTGCACATATGTGGTTCCTGAAGGCCCCTGTATTTGTACAGCTGCCAGAGGCGTCGCCGACGTGGGGTCGCGACCCCCCACTTTTGAAAACCGGGGGGGGGGGATCGACCCCCCACTTTTTATGGCGATTGACTACCACCCTATACACACTTTTAATTGCCGAAGCTGATTCCAGTTTTTATGTAGGTATGTCCATTTAAGATTAAAGGGAATATAGCACCTTTTAACATGAGTTTTTAACTGAGATAGCCAGATTGTCGGGTGTACTGAGAAACCTCTAAATCTAAAATTATTCCTTCCAAAACGACCTAGTTGCTGAGTCTCAACGCGAAAACCGTTGGGCATATTTAGGCATATTTTTGAAGAACAAATTTCGTGACGTTTCGCATGCGTCATAAGTAGGTACTCCACTGTGATTTCCACCGCACTTCTTTATCGCGATTTGAACCGTCCGCCACCGAAAGGTATCGACTTGGTCCATTTTCTTATGAGCGTCTCGGGGTAGTTCAACCGGGACGACAAATCCTCGAAAGATTATCAACGAAGGAGAATGTCATTTTCCGAGGAAGCACCATACTCAACCGCTCGTGAAAAGGGAGGCTGCGTATCGACCCAACCTCCATAAAGGTTAGGTGGTTCGGTCAGGTTCGGTTATGACATTACTGTTGCGCTGCTTCGAGACGCTCATATTTTCTTTTTCAGTTTTCATTGGATTTCAGATTGAAAATAATGCCGTCACCCGTCTTGAAAAAAACTATTTGATGGGTGCCGGTAGTTGCAATATTCTTCGCAATATAATTGCATGCACCATTCAGGCACGTAGTCAGGATTTTTATCAGGGGGAGGCACAACGGAAAAAAATCTAATTTTGCTCCTCAGCCATATGCTGCTGACCATAGGGTTGGATAGGGTAGGGTCACAATTAGGGTATATTAGGGTATACATGCATTTAGGGCACAATTAGGGTATAACATTATAATTAGGGCATATACATTCTGGTGTGGTAGCAGTTTTAAGTAACTATCTTTGCCAATTGTGAACTGATTTCACATTCAAATTACCAATAGATGCTTGAATGTGTTGATGGGTGGCTGGTCAGTGTTCATGCGATATATCAGTTAATATGTGACAAAGTTCATTTTTTGTTTAAGAGTTGTTTAAGAGTTTGTTTAAGCTCGGTTTCCCCAAAACATTGGCTACAACTTCATTAATTTGCATTTGACTTCCCATTGAAAATAATGCACACTTGTCTTCAAAAGGCCCAATTTAGGTGGCTCTTACCGGTGGCTGCAATATTCACTGCATAATGCGCATAAACACATTTATTTACATTCACTATTCACACACCGCTGAAGACATACCTATAAACAAACTTATGGGTAGGTAGATCACATTTATGTATGCATAAGTTCATTCATGGGTATGTGTGCATGCAACAACACTTCAACGCCACCACGGGGGAGAATGTAGTATGGCAGGTGTGGTAGAACCACACCAACAATGACATAGACCTTCCGCTCTTGTTCACACAAGCTATAGACTTCGCTCTTGTATACACAAGCTATAGACTTCCCGCTCTTGTCCACACAAAATATTGTCTTTCCGCTCTTGTCCACACAAGCTATAGACTATCTGCTCTTGTCCACACAAGCTAATAGGCTTTCCGCTCTTGTTCACGCAAGCTATATTTTTTTTTATCTTGTCCACACAAAATATGAACTTTCCGCTCTTGTAGACAAAAGCGATTAACTTTTCGCTCTTGTCCACACAAACTATAGGCTTTCTGCTTGTCCACACAAGCTGCTTGCTTGTGACAGACTTTCTGCTGGTTCACACAAGCTATTTTGTCAATAGGTTATTCACTCAAAACATTTCATTTTTGTTAAATGCAAATGTACTGGAGCATCTTTTCAGGCTATGAAAATACAAAAATAGCAATTTAATATCCTTTGGCCACTCCAACTATGGAAACGATTCTCCACTGATGAACAACACTCTTACAGGACCATAGTGCAAACATTTACACATTTGTAATGGCGTCCAATGCTACTCACGAGTCGGTAACCGGCGAACGAAGTTGTTTATGTTTTTACGCGTCTAATTCAAGAAGCGACTTTAACCGTTCGATACCTACTTGTGACGTCACAACTCGTTTCGGTGATGGAAGATTGTTGTGACGTCACATGTAAAAATATGACTATTTTTTCAAATTACTCCAAATTTCGACCTTTTTCGCCAAAAATGAATGCCAGAACCGTTATCAGGGCACGCTTCTCCATCATTCTACATACTTTTCACAAGGTGCTATATTCCCTTTAAGACTTAAATATAAAAAATCCGACGTGGAAATGGGCTCAGTTAGTTACGGAATATTTTGTTTTCGTTTTCCATTGGACACAAGGCAGCTCCGAAAGGAAAACGAAGGAAATTTCATCCGTAGCGTGGTCTACGCCCGTAGCTCTAAATGCGACATAAGTGACGGAGGCACTACGCTTGTGGTTTACTGGTACACCGTACACACGGTCATATCATATAAGTATAATTTACATTGGAAGTCATCAAAGCTTGCCGGTCCTAGACTGATCAAAGAATCATGGACATCAGGTCCTTTTTTAAGAAGAAGGTAATGATTGAAAACTCAACTAACCTTGCTGAGTGATAGGAGATAGACGATAGGTATATGGTAACCATCTGAACTGCCAGGATCCGTTATGGTAGCCATTTAACCCTCGCCCGTGCAACGTCCTGTATCTAAAGTGACCGTGCAGGAGAGGGGGGTACGCCCTTTGCGGTTTGTTCCTAATTGAGCTAGAGCTTCGATTTAAACACGATCGTGTTGCTTGTGATGAGAGGAAGCTGTTGATATTCAATTCAAATGTCCTGAGTCATTAGGTGACATCTGAGGTCATGTCAATCACCCGGATGTTATCCAAATCGCGCATTTTTCAAATCAAATTATAATCGAGCTAAAATCGTGAATGAACATAAAATTATGCAAAATGAATGCTCAATTTGAAATCAGCGTCACATAATGTCTTTAAACTACAATAATTTGAAAAGGTCATCTCAGGTTATCGGAGGTCAGTGACCTCGCCGCACCTCGGCTGACCTGTGAAAGAGCATGACCCGAGTTGAAAATTGAATTGTGTGAAATGGATGTCAAGTTGTCAAAAAATAGATAAGCGTCACAAAATGTCCTAGAAACTACCTAAGCCCAACAAAGTCATCTCAGGTCATCAGAGGTCACGATATCAGTGAAATCCATAAATGTCACCTGGTAACAACTGTGCGAGTGCAATGTGCATATGGTCCTGAACAACAAACAATCGGAAACTGCATAAGCTACAAACATCGATATTACGGGACGGTGGACGCCAGTAATTGTGCCTGACATGACCTTTAGAAACAGGTTTACGGGTCATGAGTGCTGTACACAACGTCAAATTGCGCAGGTGGCTTCCTTAGCCACCTAGGTGGCTAGCAGGG
>VOPJ01008115.1:0-14247 GCA_014673585.1 Semibalanus balanoides
CGCGACAGAGTTCAGGAGCCGCCGCCTGGCAGCGTTCGCGGCGCGCTGGGGTGTCCGCCTACGCTTCAGGGCGGTGCACGAGGCGGGCGGCAACGGCGTCGTCGAGCGTCACCATCGCACCATCAAGGTGATGGCGGCCCGGCAGGGCTGCACGATCGGCGAGGCGCTACACCGTTACAACCATACGCCCCGCGACGGCGCGCGGCCTACGAGTGCACCCGCGGCGGGCCTGTTTCAGCGTGCGGGACGCGATCTGCCGGCGACCGCTGCGGGACGCGCGGACGCGCGGCCGCCCCCAACGCTGGAGGGCGAGGACCGCGACCCGCTCATGCCGTTCCGTGTTGGCGACGCCGTGTGGATGCGTCGCCGCGGGCAGCCGACGCGGTGCACGGACGTGTCGCGGAAGGGAACTGTCACGCGCCTCGTGTCGGACCAGCTGGTGGAGGTGGACGGCGTTCCGTGGCACGTACGGTGCGTCAGGCGCCGGTACGGAGCGGAGGAGCCCGCGGCCTCAGGGGAGAGCGGCGGCGAGGAGTCCGAGCTGGACGACCTCGATTTCCCAGCGGTGGTGACGGCGCCGCTGACGGCCGAGCCGGATCCCGGACGGCCGCCCCCGGAGGAGCGCCCCGATCCGGAACCGCCCGACCCCGACCTGGCGTCTGCGCCTGAGGAGGATGACGAGGGGAGCGATCCTCCCGCGCCACCGGCGACGGAACTCCGACGGACAACACGAGTGCGGTTGCGCCGAGCGAAACTATACGGGAGGCAGGAGGCTGCCCGAGTGGATGTATTTCCTGTGAGGCGGGTGTTTCATTGAGTGAGTCGTAGTGGTGGCGTTCTTGAGAATCAGGGGGTGATGTAGGAATGTATGAGTCTTGGTAATGCCAGCGCCGGATGTGGCATGGACGTGTCGTTAATGAGCTGAGCGCCGTTGTCTGATTGAAATGTGACTCATGCCAGGAAAGTGCGGCGAAGATTCGTGACCGGTGACCCAGTGTTAGTCATCCGCCGGATGCAGGCCGCGGCGGGGCTACGCCCCGCTGAGTGACTGTACCGGAGATGACGTATAGCGTGTGATTGGTTGTTAGTGACGTATTTGATGACGGTGTTGTGACGGTATGCAGCCCGAGCATTCGTGTGGATCGAGAGAGTGTTCTGTCGGGATTGGACTGAAAGACTTTTGAGCGCGGGACCGGTAACGCGAGTTTTTTCTTTTCTTCGTTTTACTACAAAAGGATTTAATGATTTCGTCTCTAAAATACACCCTTAATCTAAAAATGAACCTAAGGCGTGCGAAATAATCGTGTGCATTGTTCATGCTTTGGCCCGTGTCTACGTGTACGCCACCATTATGCTGGTGTGCAATCGCCCGTACCGAGGGATTTCCACTGCCGCAGGCTTGTGGTGTCATACTCTGTGATACACTGCACTGTACCACGTGACTGTACTTGCCGGCAGGGCTGTGGCTGTCAGTTACTCTGGTACCTCACTGTACATTGTGACTGTACCTGCTGGCAGGCTGTGGCTGTCAGTACTCCGTGTATCTCAACGGCTACCCATGGTGGAACTGTTACTGCCGGCAGTTTGCGCGCAAAGTACTTCTGTTGTTACCTCCCACTGTTACCATTGTGACTGTACTGCGGCAGGGCTGTGGCTTGTCAGACTCTGCTGTACCTCACTGTACCATTGGTGAGTACTGGCCAGCAGGCTGCGGCTGCGGAGTTACTCGTGTTACCTCGCTTGTTACCATTGTGACTTGTACTGCCGGCAGGCTGCGCTTGCGAGTATCTTGTACCTACGCTGTTTACCAAAATGTGACTTGTTACTGCCGGGGGCAGGCTGTGGCTGCGAGTACTCTGTGTACCTCACTGTACCATGTGACTGTACTGCTGGCAGGCTGTGGCTGCGAGTACTCTGTGTACCTCGCTGTACCACGTGACTGTACTGCTGGCAGGCTGTGGCTGCGAGTACTCTGTGTACCTCACTGTACCATGTGACTGTACTGCCGGCAGGCTGTGGCTGTCAGTACTCTGTGTACCTCACTGTACCATGTGACTGTACCGTCGGCAGGCTGTGGCTGTCAGTACTCTGTGTACCTCGCTGTACCATGTGACTGTACTGCCGCAGGCTGTGGCTGGCGAGTAACTCCTGTGCACCTCACTGGTACCCACGTGACTCTACTGGCCGGTAGGGGCTGTGGGCTGCGGTACTCTGTGTACGGTATGCGTGTCCGGATAACGTCACCGCTGGCGCGCGGCCCCGGCTCTGGCGAGGGCTGTGGCTGTCAACACACGGAGTACGGCTGCTGTCCGGACCAGTACACCCCGGCCGCCGGACCCGACAACCTCGGCTGCGGCTGCCACACCTTCCCGTACGGCTGCTGTGACGACGGGCAGACACCGGCCCAGGGACCCAGCCGTGAAGGTAACACACAGAGACCCAGCCGGGAAGGTAACACACAGGGACCCAGCCAGGAAGGTAACACACAGGGACCCAGCTGGGAAGGTAACACCAGGGACCCAGCCAGGAAGGTAACACACAGGGACCCAGCCGCGAAGGTAACACCCAGGGACCCAGCCGCGAAGGTAACACACAGGGACCCAGCCGGGAAGGTAACACACAGGGACCCAGCCGGGAAGGTAACACACAGGGGAACCCCAGCCGGGGAAGGTAACACACAGGCAAACCCAGCGCGAACGGTAAACACACGGGGACCAGCCGCGAAGTAACACCAGGGACCCAGCCGGGAAGGTAACACACAGGGACCCAGCCGGGAAGGTAACACACAGGGACCCAGCCAGGAAGGCAACTCACAGGGACAGTTCAGTTCAATTCAGTTCAGTTACAAGGTAGAGGCGCTTTGATTTGAGCTTTGTTTTTGCGCCAATCCACTATTGTTTTTTGTTGTGTATGGAATTTTCAGTTAATAAAATATCATGAATGAATGGATGAATGAATGAAAAGGGGACCCATCCACGAAGGAAACACACAGGGATCCATCCGGGAAGGTAACGTCATGCCAACCACAAACATGTTACGTCACGACTTACCCCGTCACGTCGGGAATGTAATTCCAGCCTGCCTCAGATCTGGCCGGCTGATTGAAACCGAGGATTTAATCCGGACGTCCACCAGTGTTCATTGTCAAAAAATTGACGTCTAAAGGTATTAAAGTAAAATAATGTCGACCACCATGTTTTGAAGTGCCTATCACCAGAGGACCAAGTAATCTCCTCTTGGTAGATTACTTGGCGATGGCCAACCTATAAACTTCGCTGACGTGCAAACCTGAACCTTTCCGTGCTTGTGCCGTCTGCCACATACATGAATGAATGAATAAATGATGGAATGAATGCATGAATGAATAAATGAATGACCTTTGCCACCGCTCTGCTCTCCACCCCCGGCTGCGGCTGTGATGTCTGACCGTGTTTCCTTCTCTCTCCCCTCTCCTGCGGCTGTGATGTCTGACCGTGTTTCCTTCTCGCTCTCCCTCTCTGCCAGGCTGCGGCTGTGAGTACGCTGAGCACGGCTGTTGCGCTGACGGCCGTACTCGGGCGGCCGGCGCCAACCAGACCGGCTGCGGCTGCCAGGCCAGCGAGTACGGCTGCTGTCAGGACGGCAGCACATCCGCCGCAGGACCCGACTTCCAGGGCTGCAAGGAGAGGCCCGTCCCACTCGAAGGTCTGTGCCGGAGATTTTAGCCGTTGCTACTGACTCTGAGGGTCGTGTTGATGTCTCTTAAGCATTTACAAGCAAATAACGTTCCGGCAACAGTCTCACAACTCACAGACCTGTAGCACTCCTCTATACCAAGTGATTATTTATATTGTTCCAGGTATCACTGTGTCAGGTGCGTTAGTTTCGTATACCTTCATGGGACGGGTTGCATACACATCTTTAGTGCATGTGATAATTGTTTAGCGAAATATTATACTTTCGGTGTCCATTTTCGAGCTGCCATGGAATGGTCGCAGCCATGAGTCGGTCCGTTTCACAGCCTCCTTTTGGTCCTTTTCAGAGCTGTCACATCTCCCCGCTGCTGTCCTTTTCAGAGCTGTCACAGCTCCCCGCTGCTGGTCCTTTTCAGAGCTGTCACAGCTCGCGCCCGCCTGCTTGTCCTTTTCAGAGCTGTTCACACTCTCCCTTCTTGCGTCCTTTCAGAGGCTGTTTCCACACTTCCACGCTGCTTCCTTTCAGAGCGTCACATTTCTCCACGCTGCTGGTTTCTTTTCAGAGTGGTTCAATTCCCGCGGCTGGTCCTTTTCAGAGCTTGTCACCATCTTCCCCGCTGCTGGTTCACTTTCAGAGCTGTCCACATCTCCCCGCTGCTGGCATTTTCAGAAGCTCGTGTCACAGTTCCGGTCCTCGGCTGCTGTCCTTTTCAGGATGCTAGTGCCACATGCTCCCACGCTGCCTCACTGCACTGCTCTTGTACCTTCATTCAGAGTCCACTCACATCTTCCCTCTCTTGACTTGTAAGTGGTCCTTCTTCAAGAAGCTGTTCACATTCCTCCACGCTTGCCTGTCCTTCCTTTTTAGAGCTGTCACCACATCTCCACGCTCTTGTCTTTTCAGAGGGTTGTTCAATTCCCCGCTTGCTTGGGTCCTTTTTTCAGATGCTGTCACATCTCCTCAAACTGATCCGTCCTTACGCATCTCAATCAGTCCGCTGCTCCGGGTACTACAAGTCTGGTACTCCTTCTTGCACTCCCCTCCTGCTGTCATTTTCCAAGAGCTGTTCACCAGCTTCCCCGCTGCTGTCATTTCAGAAGCTTGTCACATTCCCCACTGGCTGTCCCCCTTCTTCAGAAGCTGTCACATCTCCCCGCTTGCTGTCCTTTTCATGAGCTGTCACATTCTCCCCCTTGCCATGTCTTTCACGAGCTGTCACATCTCCCCGCTGCTACTTGTCCTTCAGAAGCTGTACATCTCCCCGCTGCTTCCTTTTCAGAGCTGTCACAATTTCTCTCCGCTTGCTGTCCTTTTCAAGCTGTTACATCTCCCTACTGAATCTGCTGGTCCTTTTCCAGAGCTGTCACAGCTCCCCCGGCCTGTCCTTTTCAGAGCTGTCACATCTCCCCGCTGCTGTCCCTTTTGAGTCAAGGAGCTGCTTTAATCTCCCCCCCGGCTCCTCTGGTCCTTTGTTACAGACGCTGTCACAGCTCCGCCTGCTGGCTAGCGTCCCTTTCAAGAAGTTGTTACGCTCGCCCGCCTCTGTTCCTTTTCCAGAGCTGTTCTTAATCTTCCCCGCTGCTGTTCCCTTCTTCAGAGCTGTTACAGCTCCCCTCTGCTGTCCTTTTCAGGAGCTGCTTACCAGCTCCCCGCTGCTGGGTCCTTTTCAGGACGCTAGCTGATCACAGCTCCCCGCTGCTGGTCCTTTTCAGAGCTGTCACAGCTCCTCGCTGCTGTCCCTTTCAGAGCTGTCACAGCTCCTCGCTGCTGTCCTTTTCAGAGCTGTCACAGCTCCTCGCTGCTGTCCCTTTCAGAGATGTCACAGCTCCTCGCTGCTGGTCCTTTTCAGAGCTGTCACAGCTCCCCGCTGCTGGTCCTTTTCAGAGCTGTCACAGCTCCCCGCTGCTGTCCTTTTCAGAGCTGTGCAGTCAGCCGAAGCAGCTGCTGGTCCTTTTCAGAGCTGTCACAGCTCCTCGCTGCTGTCCCTTTCAGAGCTGTCACAGCTCCCCGCTGCTGGTCCTTTTCAGAGCTGTGCAGCCAGCCGAAGCAGCGCGGCTTGTGCCGTAACTTCACAGTGCGCTGGTTCTTCGACATGGAGTACGGCGGCTGCTCTCGCTTCTGGTATGGCGGCTGTGACGGCAACGTCAACAGCTTCGACACGGAGGAGGACTGCAAGGCCACCTGTGTGCAGCCCGAAGGCAGGAGTGAGTACCGAGCGACAGGGGTGAGGACTCAGAATCCAGAGGACGGTGAAGACTGGGGGGCCAGAGGACGGTGAGGACTGAGGAGCCAGAGAATAATTGATGCCGTTTTTATTGGCGATTTTCACTCGCATTTGAGACGGTTTTGTATCGATTTTTACGCTCGGCGTGACAGCCCAGCCTGACTTGTTTTATCTGCCCTGTGAACCACGTCTATTCTGTTCGTTACCACAGAGATACTGTTCAGGCTGCCGGTGTACCGGGGTCCCTGTGAAGTTGAACCACGTCTCTATTTCTGTCGTTACACAGAGGTCTGTCAGCTGCCGGTGGTACGGGGACCCTGTGACGGAGACTACCCAGCCTGGGTGTACCGGACCAGGACCGGTCGCTGTGAGCCTCTCTCCTACGGCGGCTGCCTCGGGAACGGAAACCGATTCGAGAGCCAACAGGAGTGTGAGGACCGCTGCGTCGAGCCAGACATACTCGGTAGGTGTCCGCTACCCTGGTCGTATTTCATATTCATATTCATTGATGGAAAGGTGCTATTGAGTAAAGCAGGTGCCAGATGTGTTTTATATATCGACTACATCGAATAAACGTTTATGATATAAGATGATGCACACTATCATGATTTATGTGATCCATTATCTGTAATGTGATCTACATGACTCGAGATCTGTGATGTGATTGTGATGTGATATGTGATGCGGCCTATAATGGGACCTGTATGGGCTGTGTCCTGTATGACATGTGACTGGTAATGACCATACCTGTATGATCTGTATGATTTGAATGACCTGTGACCTGTATGACTTGTGACCGTATGGACCTGTGGACCTGTATACTGTGACCTGAATGACCTGTATGCGGTATGACGTCAATGAACTGTTGACCTGTATGACCTGATGACTCTGTATGACCTGTGACCTGTATGACCTGTGACCATGTATGACCTGTGACCCTGTATTGACCTGTACCGCTATGACCTGTTTGACCTGTATGACCTTGTGAACCTGTTATTGACCTGTGACCTGTATTTGAACCTGTGACCTGTATGACCTGTGACCGTATGACCTGTGACCTGTATGACCTGTGGGACCTGTGATGACCTGTGACCTGTATGAAACTGTGACCTGTATGACCTGTGACCTGTCATGACCTGTGACCGTATGACCTGTGACCTGTATGACCTGTGACCTGTATGACCTGTGACCTGTATGACCTGTGACCCGTGCGGTACAGACCCGTGTCGTCAGGAGGTGAAGCCGGGACCGTGCCGCGGCTTCTTCCCCCGTTGGGCATATGACCCGGACAGCAGCACCTGTACCCAGTTCAGCTATGGAGGCTGTCAGGGCAACCTCAATAACTTCCTCACCGACCAGGAGTGCCTCCATCACTGCAACAGGCCCGGAGGGAAAGGTGAGGTCACGATAACTATGGCTTGCATGTGTTTCCCAGTTCCTGGATTTTAGTTTAACCAAGAGACCTTCTTCATGTTTTTTTCCCAGCATACAAAGGTCAACAAGTTAAAAATGAGGAATGTATGCTTTTTAACTAGTGTGTTTAAAAGCCCTCACGAAACCGTATATTAATATAATTTAAGCATATATCATTGCTTATGAAGTTTCTATGAACTGTGTTATTTCTATTAAATTGGTCGTGCAGCCTCTCAGGCATATCTGCATATTTGTTTTCATATGACCAATGTTCGTAGCACCATGTGTTCCTTATTCAGTCATCGTTACCAGTTACTGACTCTGGATATTTCCATCCTCTAGGAGTGTGCTCGATGCCACGAGCGGAGGGCTCCTGTGATGACTTGCTGCCCCGCTGGTACTTTGACTACGCTGCCAGTCGGTGCTCGCCGTTCTACTACACCGGCTGTGACGGCAACGTCAACAACTTCGCCACCGAGCCCGAGTGCCAGTCCGCCTGCCCCGAACACGTCTACGGTGAGTGGTGTGCCGAGCCAAACTTCGAGAAACACCGATAACAAAGTACACGACGTATGTATTATCGAGCTTGCCGAGCAGCACAAAGCACATTGCACTATTGTAATGTGCATGATGGACTATGTGGTGCAAAGCGTCACACTTTGAAACGCGGTCACAGTTTTTTAGTCTGTAGTCTGTACATGGTTCTCATTCACGAAATGCTCACATAATGTCATGATGTAAATACGAGACATCAGAAGTACAATACATCGTTTAACAATCGTAATATCTTATGTACGCCCGCATCTCAATTCTCAGACACGGCCTGAGGAAGTTACCCGAATGCCGAGACTGCAAACTATGCGCTGACGTTCTATATATATGTATGTGCCTCTGTCTGTGTATTTCAGCTGCCTCTGTCTGTGTATTTCAGCTGCCGAGGCGTGTGCTGACGAGATGGACCCTGGCCGCTGCACCAACTTCAGCACTCAGTACTGGTACAGCGCCTCTGACCGCCGCTGCCAGGAGTTCCAGTACGGCGGCTGTGGGGGGAACAGGAACCGGTTCGGCTCCCTGGCCGACTGTCAGCAGCAGTGTGAGGCCAGCAGTGAGAGGGTGGACGCCGTCACCTTCCAGACAGGTCAGGATCGGGTCAAAGCCACTCGCTGCCGAGCCTTGTCGTTCTGTCCTCTCAAATTCACCACTGGAAGTGGACACTGCCTGGGCCCTGGCCGCATTGGCGGATTGAAGCTGCATGATTACACTATCAGGATACCACACTGTAGCGCTTGTTAGTCCTATGTCTGGCAGTTTTCCCACCCCGCTGTGGTGTGACCTGTCCCTGACCGTTCATCCTGTCCGGTCCGGGGATTACAGAGGGGACCCCGGCTCCTGTGACCTGTAACTGACCGTTCATCCGGCCTGGTCTTCTCGTTATATAGTGGTGTGAGCTGGAGACAGATCACGGCTCCTTTGACTTGTGTCTGACCGTTTTCCTGATCTGGTCTGGTGATTACAGAGTGGTGTGAGCTGGAGGCCGACCTCGGCTCCTGTAACGGCAGTGAGGTGCGGTGGCACTATGACAGCACGCGCGGCCGCTGCGCTCAGATCAGCTACTCCGGCTGTGGTGGCAATCAGAACCTGTTCACCAGCGAACAGCAGTGTCAGCGGCTCTGCGGCGCCAGCCAGGGTCAGTAGAGCAATTGTTCTCGTTAAAAAACAACATAATATTCAAATATATTTTAAATGCACTTCTGCAAGGGTATTAATTTTAATATAAAAAACGCGTACTTACTATCATATTGTTTGCCGGTCTCTGTACCAGCTTCAAGCTGACCTAATCATTAATTGACCTGTGGTGACCTGTGGTGTTCTGTAGTGCCCAATGGTGTCCTGTGGTGTCCTGTGGTGTCCTGTAATGACTGTGGTGACCTGCGCTGACCTGTGGTGCCCTGTGGTGTCCTGTGGTGTCCTGTGGTGACCTGTGGTGACACACCCCACTCGACAGACGTGTGCTCTCTGCCGCGGCTGGTCGGCCCCTGCTCCGGATCGCTGGTCCAGTTCTACTACGACAGCCGGCTGCGGCGCTGCCTCGAGTTTGACTACAGCGGCTGCCAGGGCAACGCTAACCGGTTCGACAGTCTGGCGGCGTGTGAGACGCGCTGTGTGGTTGAGAGCGAGACGACACCCTCCCCGATGACCACCCCGGCTGCGGCCACAGGTGAGGTGACACGTGATACGGGTGGTTACAGCCTACAGGGAGGTTACAGGGGAGATGGCATGTCAGATCACGGCTCAGATAACACATGAATGGTTCCGACTTCTCGCTAGTTTGGCAACGTGCTCTGTCAATGTCTCGGAGTTTGCAGAGCCCATGGCAATGAGATATGTCGTAAACTTTACCGATTACGGAGCTAACTACTGAGTCTCTCGAAGATGTCGGCTGTTAGGAATAGTCATACGATATCTTTTTGCTTCCTAACAGGTTTTATGCTCCTCCAATCCTAAATCATCAACACTCAGGGTCCAGGAAATGTTTTGAACCCTGCTGCCCTGTGCGTCACATCACCCACAATATCACCGCTGCTTCCCTCCATTAACATCCCACACACGTCTCCCGTGTTTCTGCAGACGAGCCAGGTGACTCGGTGTGTGAGCTGCGTCACGACCCGGGACCGTGTCGCGTGCCGACCCGCGCCTGGTTCTACCGAGCCTCGGAGAGACTCTGCCGTCAGTTCACCTACGGCGGCTGTGGTGGAAACCAGAACAAATTCGTCAGCGAGGAGCAGTGCCGCCGCCGCTGCGGAGATTACAGTGACCAGGGTGAGAGGGGACTACAGTGGTAAGAGTGAGAGGGGACTACAGTGGCCAGGGTGAGAGGGGACTACTATTGGTCAGGTGTGATAGGAGCTGCTAATGGTCGGGATGATGGGACTGTATGGTCCGGATGATAGGGGGACTAGTGGTGGTAAGAGTGAGAGGGGCTATCGTGGCCCAGGGTGCGAGAGGACCTACTGGTGGAGGGTAAGAGGGTGACTACAGTCGGCCAGAGTGAGAGGGGATAATTGGTCAGCGGTGATAGGGGACTTTGTATGGGTAGTGATGATAGGCGGATCGGGTTGGTCAGGTGGTTTAGGGGGGCTGCTATGGGGTCAGCGTGAGAGGGGTCTGTGCAGGGTGAGAGGGATATAACGTTGGGGTGAGAGGGATATGTGGCCAGGTGAATAGGGAACTAGCTATGTCAGGATGACTAGGCCTGCTTGGTCAGGATGTGGGGATGCTATGGTAGGATGATAGTGACTAACATTGGCAGCGTGCAGGGGCTAACAAAGTGGCCAGGGTGATACGGGGATGTATTGGTCGGATGATAGCGCGGAGCTATGGTCAGGAATGATACGGGGACTGTTTATGGTCAGGATGATAGGGACTGTGGTAACGCAGTGAGAGGGCGACTACTGGGGTGGAGGGGTGATAGGGGACTGCTATGGTCGGATGATAGGCGGACTACTGTGGCCAGTGAAGGGGGACTGCTATGGTCAGGATGATAGGGGACTGCTATGGTCAGGATGATAGGGGACTGCTATGGTCAGGATGATAGGGGACTACAATGGCCAGGGTGAGAGGGGACACAGTGACCAGGGTGATAGGGGACTGCTATGGTCAGGATGATAGTGGACTACATTGGCCAGCGTGAGATAAGATGTGACAGACGACAGACATGGTCATGAAGCTCTGTAGTGGGTAATGGCCCCTTCAAGTAGACAAGTAGAGAGCTATCAAACAATTGTCTCTGGTCACTGGTGACTGAAGAGTGCCCAGCAACCAAACACTCCAGCTAGAAGTGATGTCACGGGACAGGAACACGGGACGGTTAAACAGATGAAGTCAGCGACACCACTACTGCAATCTACAAACTCAGAGTAATGCTGCACCATTTTGTGTTCCACTTTGTTCCGACGCAGGCTTTCCTGCCCGCCACTCCCGGTAGTCAGCCACCAGCAGCGGTTCTCAACTGCGACTGTGCCACTGTGCCAGGGCCGCTGATCGTTTTCTGTTGTTGACTCACGACGTCTTTCCGACATCGACCGTTGTCTGTTGTCTACTGCTGACAGTCGCATATCGTTGACTGTTGTCCACATTTGACAGTCGTCTATCGTTGTCTGTTGTCCACATTTGACCGTTTGTCTTATTCGGTTGACCGTTTGTTCCGTCGCTGAGTCCAGGACGCCTGTCGATTCAACACACCTCCAGCCACGCGACTGTAGCAGCAGCAGGTACGTGTTACTGACACACGCTGCTCGGCAGGCTGCCTGCGCTCGCCTGTCAGCTTACCAACCGAGCTTGCGCGGCAACGCCAACCGGGTTGAGGTAGGCGAAGGCGCAGGGCGGGTGTGCTGCCTCTTACTGCGTTCATGAGTGTCTGTGATGTGATGATTGGAAGTGTCTTGTGATGAGTTTGTGATGTGAGTGAGTGATTAGAACGAGCTCGCAATGTAATGCTAGTGCGGTGGATAGTAGTATAGGCAGGTTAAAAGCGCTTGAGCTACCTACATCTGACCGTTTTATTCCGGCGAAGTGCAGTGCTTCTTCCGATGATGTCGAATACGTGCAGCCGATGCTGTTGATGCTAAAGGTAATTTCATTCCGGTAGGAGTGGTCATTTTTCTGACTGACCACCCTCCGGTTCTGTTGCTATCTACAGGTTTGGTACTCAGGAGGAATGTAACGCCATCTGTCTGAGTGGCTCAGAGCTTCTGGTACCGGACAGTACCGCCACCGAGATCCCTGGTAAGCTCAGCGGCCACCACAGAGAGGCAGAAGAGAGTAGAGAATCTGTGACCGTTCAACCGGTAGCCCGTTAGCCATGGACATTTTCATGGCATAAGGATTGGTAACGGAATATTCGGGAGATATATCAACCCATCTGGTCTGCAGAATCACATATTCGTGTCCATAAAATATTGTTGCATGAACAAAAAACAAAATGTACCAGTAGGTAAACGGCAGAGATCAGAGTACGGGCGGAGATAGAGCCAAGAGAGACCAGACCAGTACGGCTGGAAAAACATGCTATTTCCGTTTTGCTCCCCCCGCGCTTGACCGGGGTCTTATTGACGCGATTGACCGGGGACAAATATTGCCCCCTCGTTATCTCCGGAACTGATGATCGTAGCGAGACGTACAAGGCGGTGTTCGAAAGCTGTCATTGAGTCGCATCTCAAGCATTCTCGATTTTTATTTTTTAAAGTTGAGGTTGCATATCAGGTCAAGGTCGGGTCAAAGGTAAAAATCGAGACGTTTGAGTTTATGGATCATTCTTTCCATCCAGAGCCTTTTATTGCAACCATGATCACTCAAAGTGCCCCTAAAGGTATGATACACATCCCGCATGAGCAAAGAAGAGATTTTTGCAAAGGTCAAGGTCACGATCAGGTCACAAAGGGTCACTGTCCGAAGAAAAAAAAACTTTCGAAGGACTCATGTTTCATGGACTGTTTGATTCGTATAAATCAATAGTGATAATAAATGTACCATCTGACTTCATTTAAACTAAGTAAAAGTCAAGCTGAGGTCGAATTCAGGTCAAATGAGGTTAATTTTTTAAATTGATAAATTTGAACAAAAAGGGCATGTTTTTAGACCAGTTTTATCTCAAAAATACTTTTCTGACATTTATTTGTCTTAATTATGTCAAAAAGCAACAAAAAAAGCAATTTCAAAATATTACGTCATCAGTTACCATTCTAAGGCCTTCTTGGTACACAAATGGTGCTCTTAGTTTGAAAATTAATCTGTAGATATATTGTTGTAACACTTTGCTTTCACATGCATCAAGTTTGTAATATTTTTGCAAAGAAAAATGTGTCTGTCATAAAATTTAAATGGCGATTTTTTTTATTTTTTTGGGTTGTAGAACATTTAACTGTCTATCTGATTTTGTTTTATTCAAGTTTATCTTTAAATTTTTCCCTTTTTACAGCTGTTCAAAGTTATGGTGAGTTGATCGCTAAATTAGCGCATAGGCCGTTGTGCTTGAAAAGCTGAAAGGCTATTACTAAGTCAAAAAAGGTGAAATTCTTTTGAAATAATTTGGTTCAGATGCTGCTTAAGCACCACTTTTTATATCTATTCCGGTTTTCGATATTACACAAAACATTTGTTTTTCAAATATATAAAAATCAACAAAATTGCGGACAAAAATATTGAGATTGCAGTTTTATACAACATGTAATGTTCGATTTTTCAGTTATTTGGATTTTAGTTTATCATAAGCTGTAACCATTTTAAAGCTGCTTAAAAATTGGGTGAATTTATCGCTAAATTCGAGAAACGTAGCGTCACAAAACAGGGTAATTCACGCAAATTATGCACAAAAATAAACAATTTCTGAATTTTTCCAACCGATGTCCAATTGATTTGGAGGAAGGTACTGAAAGTTTTAGGTTGATGTCTTGAACGGTTTGTAAGTTATCGCGAATATTCGACAGGCCTTCTTTATACAAAAGGTCTTCTTAGCCTGCTTAGCACTATTTGACCCCCGGTCAAGCGCAGGTTAATGTCATAGACATAGATACTGGTTTGTTGCTTGGTCTCTGATAGTAATTAGTAATTAAGTATCACTGTCCACTGAGGAGGAAAACAAATCTGGAATGAGATTGAAATATTGACTGTGGTTGTCAGATGAGCCCGACGCTGATGAGGTGACGTCAACTACAGCGACACCACCGTCTGCTACTACCGATCCCACCGACTGTACTGAGGCCAGGGCACACTGCAGTCAGCTGTCTGTAAGTAGCAGTACAGGGAGGCCGATCCTGCCGACTTTACTGAGGCCAGGGCACACTGCAGTCAATCAATCAATCAATCAATCAATACAAATATATTAACAAACAAATAAACATAATGGACAAAACATTGGCGATTGGTGCAAATGCATA
>VOPJ01008116.1:0-20433 GCA_014673585.1 Semibalanus balanoides
CGTCGGTTTTTATAGGAACTTTCATTGCGTTGACATTGTCTGCGAATAAAGCAATCATGTTTGATACATTACTGATATACAATTTGACTTCCAACTATCGTCGCCACTTGATCAGGGTACCACGAGGCATCGATGACATTTTAATCAGAAGAAGATCTTTTTTCAGAAAGTCGGCGAGTGTAGACGGCGTTGTTTTACCCCGAGCCACAGATAACATGATACCTGGAGAGGACATTCAATTTTCGGCCTCTTATTGCAGAGCCGAAATTTGAAACGGAGCTGTTAAGCTGATACACTTGTCTCGGCTGTGCAAATGCGAGTCCAGCACCGTCATTCACTGCTGTGCTTAGCAATAAGAGGCCGACAATTTAGTGTCCAATCCAGGTATCATGTTATCTGTGCCCGAGCAAAATCGCTGAAAAGACGGGTCACGATCAATCCTTGGCCCGCGTACTCGGCGTATTTGTATTTGCATTTACGTCATAAGGCACATCCACATTGTACTGTGGCTATTCTGATCCCCGTTGTCCACATAATAAAACAAAGGGTCATGGTGGTCATCGCGCATTTGCAGATCACACACACACACACACATCCACCCACACCCAAACACGCTTAGTCACACCTATAGCCGACTCCGCCCGCTGTTTCATCAGCGGGTGTTGCCTCAGCAGGTGCTGAACGGGTACGCGTCTCTGCGTACCCGTGCTCGAGTGATCCAAGAGTAGCTTAACCCGTTCGGAGGGTCGTAGTGCCCTCGCTCCGGGAGCAGCTGGGTCCTAAGCTCAAGGAACAGTGGGGCTTTTACACGGTAGTCTGACTCCATGGCAGAGTGTTACACGCCTTTTTAGAGTAAAAAATGCATATCAGTGAACGATATATCTTTCCATGTCGCTCTTTCCATTCACTTTGGTAAGTTTTGTATCTTGGTGATCTCTGGTCATGTCTGCAACCGAACTCGTTGAAAGAATATTTGCCGATGTCTTACGCGGTTGATGTATGTTCAGGTCAAACACAGGTTTTGGTAGAGAAGGTTCTGTTCTGTTGTTTGTTCTGTTTTCTGTTCTATTTGTGTTCTGTGCTGTTCAGTGCTTCCCGTCGGACGCGGAAGGTCAGGATCGGTATTTTGTAATGATATCCAGAGGAGCTATACAGCACCTATAGCAATGGTTCACAGCAAGGAACGAGCAACGAGTCAATCAGATCATCAAAAGGGGGTAACCCCTTCTGATTGACTCGTTACCTCTTGATTGACATCTGATTGATCAGATTGACATCTGATTGACTCGTTACCCCCTCCCCAGGGCTAAATAAATGTTATCGTGGTTGTCATCGAAATTTAGACCGAGGTTGGTGGTTGTCCTGGGTGATTTTCAAATTATTAGTTCAAAATGTGCGCAACTGGTGCCATTATACGACCTATAGTGTGTTATCAATTCTGCCGGATTTTCCTTACGACATTTATCGGGAGAATTTGACGGGAAAAACGCAAATAGAGGTTTCGTTTGCCGAACTGAGCGTCTCCCTGCCATCCATTGGTTCGAACAAATTAACCACTGACCAGGCCCCCGGGAATGTCATTGAACAAATATTGCCAACTCCGTCAATGGCGTTCGGCTGAGACACCCGAATCAAAAGAGAGTTATTCCCGTACCTTGATTGCGTTGTTCAATGTTCATATACCCCTGCGACTTCTCACAACAATCGTCACAACTTCAGCGTTGTCTGGTCACTACACAAGTTTGGACAAAGCAGGATTCAGCGCGTCGCACAGCGCGCTGTACTTCCCAGCGCCACTCGCGCGCAGCGCACTGGCTGTCTGACATGGTGTTAACAATAGTTGACATGGGAATGTCGAGCAGGCCAAGTGGGGGTATCAACGGACGGACCACCAGCTGTGACCGTCGGCCGCCGCGCCGGGGGACAGCGAGGAAACAAGAAGAAATGCCGCTTGGAAGCATGTGGGACCAGGCACTGGTCAGAACAATGCAAGGATTACCGGAAGGAATGCGTTTGCTGAGACCAGTCACCATACAAGAAAAAAAGCATGCTAAATATACCAGATTCAGCAGGCATTAGGACAACCGCGACAACTAAAGGTATGCGCGGTATGTCATTGGTGCCTTGTAAACTTTACAAGGCACCAATGACATACCGCCGGCGACCAATGCCGGCGACCCTTTACAATGTAAAGGGTCGCCGGCAGTGGTCATCCGGAGCGTTCGGACGACAGCCGACGTGGTTTTGCCAATACCTAGTACATAGTATATACTATACAGTGTATAGCAGGTATACCTACAGTATAGTTTGTTGCTGCGTGAGCGATTTGGAATGTAGACCCGCGCAGCTTCTGACACGAACGCGTGTTTTAGAACAAAGGCACGCGAGAAGCACGGAGCAGAGATAGAAAACAACATATATCTATAGCAAATACAGCTGGGACAGGATAGGTGGATTGGGCTCAGGGTAGATATTTCAGTATTTCGGACCGGTCGCCTCAGCTGCAGCAGCAGAACACGGTCACCGAAATTTCATGTCTTTGGTTGACGGTGAGAACGATAAAACGATACGATTTTGTAGTCCTGCGTCTCCTTCACTGTGCGGACTGCAGTTATTGGCTTTAACTCTCGCCCGGGAAGGGCGAGAGTTAAATCTCCTACCCGGATCCCTGCGTGTCCGGGTAGGGGGGATTGGTTTGTTTGTTTGTTTGTTTATTTTATAATCAAGTAGAGAAACAAAGTAAACAAAATGGTACGACCTCCCCCCTTGGCGTTTCGCCCCTAATTGAGCTAGAGCTTCGATTAAAAACGAGCGTGTTTCTTGTGACGAGAGTAAGCCATTGACACAAGATTTGTAGGTCCTGGATCAATAGTTGATCTCTGAGGTCATGTCAATGACCCGAATGTCATCAAAACGTAAATGTATGAAAATTGGATAGTGATCGAGCTAAAATAGTGAAGGAACATCTTAGTATGCTTAATACAAGTCACATTATCAGCGTCACAAAATGACCTAAAAATGACAGATTCCAAAAAGGTCATGTCAGGTCATCTGAGGTAAGTGACCTCGGTTGGCCTGAGGGAGTGCATGACCGCAGTGTAACATATAATTATGTAAAATGGATCTCAGATTTGAAATAATCGTCACCAGCTGTCCAAATAAGGCAATAAGCCAAAAAAACGTCATCTGAGGACATCGGAGGTCAGTGACCTCGGTTCATCTAAAAAAGGTCAGTCGAGGTAAAAATATCAGCGGAAGCCATAACTATCACCTGAAAACACCTTTACATAAGCTCCGGAGCAACACTAATTCGGAAACTGCACATGTTACAAGGAATAAGGATCGATACTGCGGGACGCCAGTTGCGCCTGACCTGACCTTGAGAAACAGGTCATAGGTCACGGTTAATGAAAGTCGTAATTTTGACATTTTTAGAGTATGTGTAAAATGTTCAAAAATAGGGTTACTGAAAGTTTCGTTGCGATCGGTTGATAACTACGTGAGTTATTGAAGAAGAAAAATTAGGGTGGGTGGCCTCCACCCACTACCCGGGCGAGTATCAAGCCATGCGGTGCAGCATAATTTCAGGCGCTTACTACTAGTGCCATCTAGGGGCAGGAATGTAAGTACACACGCCGGCAGGTAATCTTAATCTGAAGCAGCAATTCTCAGCGACTGCAAACTCGTGAACTGTAACAACAAACTTATCATGACTTTTGATGAAAATTGATTGGTCTTTATCTTTGTGATACCTAATATGACAATGAACTAGAAGCGGAAGTAGGAATAAGTTTCATTGGAAACTTTGGAACGCCGAGTTCATCAAATACATTGGTATAATTCGTCACTTAAGCTACTCGGCATTAGGGGTAGATGTGCCCATAATGTTGCCCCCCTTAAGCAAAAACACGTCATGTGCTTAGCAGAATACGGATCGTAATGAATATAAATGGCACTGGTCCCAGGTACCGTCGTCGGACATTGTTCTTCTAGCAATAATAAACTCTATCGATAACATATCGGGAGATACGTGTAATGGTAGATCGTGTAGATTTCGCAGGACGCCCTGCAAGAAGGCGCAATGTAGTAGGCACAGCACGTGCCCTTCATTGCCAAGCGCAGTGACGAAGGCGCACTCTTAAGTGATCCTACCTTCATAATGCTCTATTTACATTGGTTTATTCGGACTTGCAAACTATACGAAAAAAACCGGATGTTCGGTTTCACATCTGTGGATGTAGGATGTTTCGGAACAAAGTTTCACGGGTATTAGATTTATTGTTGGGAAAAAGGTTTTCAAGTCTCACATTAGGGCCACTAATACCATGATGTGTGGCAATTACCACCGGGTCAAATACCCAGCTGTGGTGCCTTAATATGGCGCTCATAGGAAGCAATAGTGTGATATAGTGCACAGCGCAATATGTATGGGCCGATTCGGCAATTCACTGCAAGTCGGGGAAGAAACAGCATATAATATCGGTGCTGGACATTGGTTTATAGTGCTGTGACACTGTGGCCTAGTTGCCTGCAAATAGGATTACAAATGCATTGCTAATCCTAATTCAAACCACTTCAGCTTCTTCCTACTTCACAATAAAAACATAACAGTGCAGTAAACATGCATGTTCCAGATAAGAAAACACAACTTTCCTAGGTTACAATATTGAGGCTCTCCATAATTCAGCGATCAACTGACTTTGCTTGGCAATCAGTTAGGGACCCGGAAGATATTAGAGAGAGTTATTGATGGTGAACTTTAATGAAATTGTCACTAAATACATTCGTCTATAGCGGCGCTGACATCTTTCGAGAATATGAGCGCCATCCGGGCAGATCTGAGGAAACCTTGTGGCGTCCGGTTAATTGGCGACTGTGCGCTAATGTGCCCTCTCTGTTTCTGCACTCCGATAGGTCTCATTATTCCCGAGAGGGTTATTACATTATGTTTTAGAATCTCTCGTCGTCCTACAAGACTGTAACTTATCTAGTAGCGTACCGAGCCGATGACCTGTAATCACAGGAAATGTGTTCCTGCAAATGTACTGGGCAATCTGTAGGAAATGTTCATGATTTTTCGAAACTTACCACACTCTGTTTTGCATGTCTGGTGACTCAGCAGAATGTACCATATGTCTGGAACCAATCTGAATCGGGCGACTTCTCGGCAATCGGCATTGCAGTACAGTCTATAAGCGAGGGTACTGTCATTAAATATTACCATATCGATGACAGTGGATCCAGCATTGGCCATACTGCATACATCATCCAATGATGAAATATTCGTGTCACCGGCAAAACGCACTTCGGTCCAATATTGGTAAAGTTCTTCGTCGATAAAGCGTACATGAAATCGATCAGTGTTGACAAATCCCATCAGGCGTTGGGCTATAACTATGACCATATATTCCAATATCGTTACAAAGCCCAAAACCAAATTGTCTTGCTAAATATGCATGTACAGGTCAAAAAGACAAACGATAGCGGCCGTATCCAATTGTCTTAGAGGTGCATTTCGATTTAGTCTTGAGTCCTACGCTGGAGCACAACCATGTTGTTCGGCGATACGCTCTTTAATGTTGCACTTTAACCAATCTCTAAGTTGGCTCTAGGATTTCATTTCCTAGTCATGTACACCGTCACCATTGATCGTATCCATCAAGGACTTGACATGACTTGCAGCATAGTTGAGCGTCATGGTCACTCGGTCATGGTCGTTTGCGCTACATCGATGCACTTAACGTAATGGATGTTCGAGACCGCGCTGAGACCCCGTTTTTTTGCGATCTATTTTGTTAATAAGGAATGGCCGAATCCGGAATCAAATTTCCGGACAGTCTATTTAAGCCCAGGGCCAGATTTCGTGTAACACAGGTCTGTTTAAAAACTACCATAACTTAGGAATATTGTACATGAATTCGTAACGAAAAATCTGGCTTCGTTAACCTTACCTATTTCACCTTTGAACACTCGCATTTGATCATTCAGCATACTGTTTAGAACGGCAAATCTACAACCAAACATCATTTGACAAAAGCAGATTTCGGCTGCTGGCGCCCGAATTTAACAAGAGTGCGCAGTCAAAACAATCTTAAACTGCTTTAATCACTAGGTTACTCATTCTGCCAAAAACTGTTTTGATCAACTTCAAAGATAGACTTTGACTCATGGTTGACAAATTTTCGTTCACTTCGCTATTACACTTTTTCTTTATGCGAGGCAGGCATCTGTTTTAGTGAAATTTCCGGCATTCTCATTTAAACACGACAACGATGATCATTACTGTTGAGCATTTATATGCAATACTGCATCCTCACAATCGGCTACAACACTCCCGCGGCAAAGGACAATACAAATGACAGTTGCACCGTGCACTGTCGAATTTGTAATGCCCCTTGGCGTCGGAGTGCCTCTAGTTAACGCCCGATGTGAGATGCATATATGCCAAAAACAGTAATGTCACTTGTCGTCTTTAAATGAGAATATCCGAACTTGAACTGAACAGAACCGTCCTCGCGATTAAGAACAAGGAGGTATTATAGCTTTTGTGCTTACGACGGAAATAGTATGGGCGATCAAGATAACTGTCGTCGGTTTGCATAATTTCTCATTTCACTGCTATTCAATTTCACCCAACTGTCGATCTGTTTTTGAAGATAATATTGAAAAAGTTTGTTCATATGACGAGTTTAATGTGATATGCCGACTATTATAGCAGCTTCTCTTAATGTGAGGCGACATCTGGTTCAGCTCAATTCTGGATATTTTCATTTTTAAACGACAGCATAGCAATACTGCTTGACATGTTAATGCAATTCACATCGGCGTAACTATGCACTCCCGCGGAAAGCAGACATTAAACATTTGACAGTGCCACCGTGCACTGTCCAATTTTTTAATGACCGTTGCCGCGGGAGGTGTTACGCCATGTGAGATGCAATAGATGTCAAACAGTATGTCATTACTGTCTCGGTTTAAATGAAAAATGTCTAATTGAGCTGAACAGATGCCGGCCTCGCATTAAGGAGAAAAACGGTAGTTTATGAAGATGAAAGGAGTGAACGTTTATGGTGAAAACGGCAAAGAAATGCGTGCTCTATGTAAGCCAGAGATGTTTAATTCCGCACACCTGGTGGGCTCTCTCGAGACATTCTTCGCTATTCGAATGGGGTGTCAAAATGACCCCCCTCTGACTCGAAAAACATAAAGGAAGATAGAAAGGACGCTATTAAAAAAAGTTCGAGAGCTCTCAACATGTAAATTCATAGTTCCAGTAAGATAATTTTAGCCTTAAGTTATATATAGAGTCGGCCAGAGGTCATCCAAGGTAAAATAACAGTCTTTTGGAACTTTCGGGCTCCGAACACCCCCGTATATCTCGTGCAACTATGATAGCTAGGAAACAATTCGAATAAAGCAATCAAAACCTTATCAAATTTAACCACATTGGAAGTGGCCGATCAAACGAGCTCAGATCAAGTATATTAGGATTCCATCGAGGTCATTAAAGTCAAAAATGCAGTTTTTGGTAGAAGTTGTTTTTCTAAATAACTGTTTGATTCTTAAATAATTAATAGAGCTAATTATGTTAACCACCATCCATGTTTGTCTCATCGAAGGTCGCTTTTAAAACATATACTTTAATGACGTGGTAAGAATCAATTTCAAACATTTGACCTACAGGTAAAGGTCTTTATGTGACCAGATTAGGTCATGTTGCAAAGTGATTGCGACGCGGCCAGAACGAGCCGAACAACACAGATGTCCCATCGCTCGTACTCTTATCCGTTATTCTATTCAAGAGTCATTAGCAACAGCATTGCTGATGACCTCAGATGACCTCAGATAGAATAAATTCGCTCCCGGGCTGGACATTAATGATCTCACCGAGTTTATCGAAAGTGACTCGAGAGACCGAGATAGGCGAGGTACTTTCTATCTGTTTAAAAGACGATGGTGACACGATTATAATTAGCCAGCCCAAGGGATAGAAGGTATTTCCCATACATGCTTAGGCGGTTGACACCAAAAGCAAAATCATATCTGAACCAGAACGTTGCAAACTTCAACTTCAACTTTAATCTTGTTAAAAGTTCTATTCTGTGAGAAAGAATGTGGAGGATTGACCATCCTTGAAATCGCTGCATGAAGAAGTCCACCTTGAAGAGCAACTCAAGAATCAATAGAGACAAAGGAGAGACAGCCTACCTGGATCCAAAAGCTCGAAGAGAAGCTCGAATAATTGCGGGATCAGAAGACAAGGTCACTATCATGGATGGACCCCAAAACAGGTGCATCGTTCCGCAGGTCTTTATGCAATAGTGTGCTACTATTAATGAAAGTATCAAATAATGGTGCATTATTGTAATAAGGTGCATATCTGTGTATTAGATGCATCTCGTATATAGAGTGCATATTGTTAATAGGTGCCATACGTTTCTTGTTCTACATTAGGTGCATTTAACGGTCCTTGGTTGGTGTGTTGTAGTTAATTTAGATCATAAATATAATCACGTATCATCGATAAGTTTTATCACCGGTGGGTCGAGAACACAGCATAGTTGAAGGAAACACGATCATCTAATCATGAAGAAAGCATAGCCCCATAATGCTGCTCTTTAGTCATCGATATGAGCGGGTCGATACCTCGTCAATAGATTTACGAGGGAGGGCGGACAAAGCCTAGCCAACGGGCGGACAACATGTGCATATACCACAACACTCTGAAAAAGATTAGTTTAAATCACTGTTTCCTCTCGATACTGCCAAAAACGCTGTTCGTTGGATATAATAGCACCGTAAGCTATTTTAACTGCCTGAGCTTTCCCCATTTAGCACGTGCAACTGCGCATGATATGGGAAAACCCTTAGGTGTAGGATCTACCGGAAGTACAAAACTGAGCCACCTTGATAATCCTAGAATGAGCTATAATCAATACATGATTTCTGGAAAACAAGCGCTGATTCCAATCGCAAATTTCTGAATATGGAAGCATTCTGCTTAGTTTACCGTTTATTATTATAATGGGAATTCAGGAATTACACTGACCTATAGGTCACCGATGCAAAGCTCAGAGAGACATTTGATATGTTACGGGAACTGTATGAATCCTATGAAACCTGGAAAGTTTTAAATCTTTCGCGAACAAAAAATATGGCTTTGGCACGATCATCAAACATTTTGTCGAAGATCATTTGTCACTAAAGTGAACCTTGGGTGACTGACCTGGATGACTGAAGTCAAATATTTACACAATTGTGGGCAATTAATGTTCATAACACTGTTACATAATTTGGCGGCAGCTGCGCATGCCACTTCTTTTTTCGGCTACTCCGGAAAAAAACCTCAGCGGGAGGTCAAGAATGACCGCAATGAACCTCAACAAGGGCGAGGTATAGGGTCAAAAAAAAAATTGTTGAAAAACGAGAGATCACCATTTAAAAGAAATCATGTATTTTATCAATTATTTTGTTTCCTTTCAACTTTGTGGAGTTTATCGTTTGCATCTTTGCTTGAAATACACTCGATGTTTATATTGATTTTGCAACCTTTATCGTTTTCCTACGAACGATTTATCACGCTCGTAACAATATCAAGACATTATACAAATGTGTTTCAATAATTTGATAATTAGACCTTAAGTCACCTTATACTTTAACCATCACCAGATTTAATGAGAGGCACTATTGATAATATGTAGACTGGAAATTCTGTGCGTTTTCCTGCAAATTCAACAGGGCACGGGTGCTCCCGTGCCCCCCGCCCCCGTTCCGCGCTATGGTTACTATCCTTCATGATTTGGCAAGATAGTTTGCTTTAACACTTTTTTAACGCACTTTTTAACGCAAAATAATAATTGTATAGATCCGCACTATACACCATGCGATGCCCTGATAAGAATGCATATCAAGGGCATAAGACCTAAAAATTTTGCCTTGCTCCGCTGCACAATATATATTTAAGAGTCAAGGTCTTTGAGCCCTACTCAGATATCTGATGATGGTATACTGATTCCAAATGGGAGTCGCTGGTTCCAAGGAGTTATATGGCAGCTTGCTAACTCCAGCTATCTAAAAGTCAGTATGACCATGTCCATATCTGGTCATACTGCATCTCCATCCTGTAACGCTGCCTTTATCCGTTTTCTTTCACATTTCAACGCTCGGAGCAAGGGGGCACTTTTAAGATGCCGCCCCCTCACTGGGGACGACAGTATGTTTGTTATGTTATTATTACATACACCAACGGGCTGATACAACTAACAGGGTAATCAGGTATATATGACAGTATGCCTGGATTAATGGCGCTCTCTATGGGTTCCGAGGGTCCTAGTCTTATCCTGCTCATTACAAGTTAGAAAAAAGATGCCTTCACAAAATAAAGTTACAGGAATCCGTAAAGTTTTCAATATTTAGGGGTATTTTGGGGGGTCCCATCATGACCATGCCAAATTTGGCAAAATTACTAAATTTGGTAGTTATGAAGACTATGTACACCGTATAGTGTAGTGCAAATGTTCTGTCCACTTCAGCGACACCAACCGATGTCGACGTTCCCGGCGATTAATCCTTTATGAAAACGGCTAGTAGCAGTCCTTTCAATGCACTCTTCGAATAAACCCTCCATTTCCGTGGGACGATGTTTGTTTTCGTCCGCCGGAAGCTAGCGTAGAAAGTATTCTTGAAAAGCTTTGGTTAAGTGCACCCGTTCAGGTCAACTTCAATGCCAACATTGTCCATCGGTGCTGTCTGTTGGTGCTACACGCAGTGAAATATAATGAAACTAAGTATGCCCTCGCCCCTGATACCGGTGGCGAGGGCTATAGTAATTGCATTGGATTCCACTGCGTGAAGCACCAACAGACAAAGACAGAGACATAGGTGGTGTCGAAGTGGACAGAACATTTGCACTACACTGTACACCGAAACACAGCAGCTCAAATACGAAAAGAAGGATTGTGATTCCATCAAAAGGCGACGGAAGTTTCACTGGACTGACCACCCACTTTCACACACACACACACCCTCCTGCCCTCCCTTCCCCAACCTTCCCACTTTCCATGGTGTTCGTACGTCCCTGCGCGGCAACCTCGGGCTACGGTACTAATGCACACCGTGTACCTTTGGTGGTATTTTTGTGTACAAGAAAAACAGTTAGTCTTCCTACAATGTAGCTATTAGCCACCGCCCGGTGGACTGGTATTGAGATAAAAACGGCAGCTCTACTGTGAAGTGATCCAGTCGCCGCTGGCCTCATCTCAGATGACTCAGTACAGCAGACGGCCCGGCTTACAGCCGGGCTCCCAACCGCAGCTCTACGTGAAGTGAATCCAGTCGCCCCGCTGGCCTCATCATCAGAGATCGTAATCATGTCTGGACGGGGTGCCTCAATCTCAGATGACTTCAGTACAGCAGACCGGCCTGGTGAAGCCGGGGCTCCAAACCGGCAGCCTCGTACTAGGAAGATGATCCAGTCGCCGTGGCTCTCATCCTCAGATGACTCCAAGTACAGCTCGGACGGGTGCTGGACTCTATCGCAGAGACTAGACACGTGGCAGGCCGGCCTGGTGACAGCCCGCGGTCGGCGGCTGGCCAGAGGTGGGGCGATAATCTGAGACCGGCGACGAGTAGGACTGCAGCCAGGGCTCGCAGGGGGCGTTCCGTCAGCGGTGGAAGTGTGTGGGGTTGTGGTGGGAGGGGCAGTAGGGTTCTGTCATCATTTCGTATGGTTTGGGCACTAGCAGAGGGTGTTGCATGCATATAGTCGTCTTTAGAACCCTGCTGTTCCCCCAACTTTTGGCGCGTTGCCCCGCCTCTGGTGCCACTTCCTTGATGGCTGCAGGGGACGGTGTCAGTTTTGTTTCAAGGCTGTGTTTGTTTAGTCGACAGCCGCGGGGCCGCATAGTTCTGCCGGGGCAGTCGCGGAGGCTGACTGCTCTCGCCATGTGTCCGTACAGTGAACAGTGTCAGGAGTCTGTACAGGAACAGCTGCCAGACTGGTCTGTTACAGTGGACAGGTTAGACGTCTTGCACAGGTTCGAGAGTGTCATGAGGTTTGCACAGTTGAACGATAGTCAAAAACTGTCAATAATTATGTACACAGTGAACAGTGCGCAGTTCTGCATAGGTGCTGGAACGAAGACGTCAGACCGCCTCGTGTGCCCTAGAGCTAAGCCTCCTGATCAGCGTATGTTACACGCTTGAGCACACAGCAGGGCGTTGGTACAGCCATGTCTGAGGCCAGGCCTGGGCGAGGCGTGGTAAGGTGGCACTGCAAAAGGCAGTGGGGCGGGGCGGCACAAGTGAGGGATTCCCAAGTTTGACGTCAGGTGCTGCCACGTGGTGGGAAACATATCAAGCTGGTAGTTGATCATGCGTTACAAATGATATGTGACCATGATACAAGATTCGGGTTCATGCGAAGAGCCGTGGATGAACAACAACGTAACATTGGTCTGTGGTTCCGTCCACTGGAGCGTGCACTGCAAATCATGTATGCCGACTGTCGGTGTTCTCCATTCGGCCGTCTGGTGATGAAAAGCGCTGTTGTATCTGGCAGCCAGGCAGAAGGACTCCAGATCCCTGTTCGACCACCAACTTACCAACATACCTCAGACATGGACACGATGATTGAGCTAGGTCCTGTGCACTGGACTTTTCCCTGCTCCGAGGAAACTACCCCATTGGAGGATTCTGCTGCGGGACCGGCAACAGTCACCACTGCTGATCCGAGGGGTCAGGGCAGCGACCCTTCACCACGGCTGGTGATCGCCGAGACGGAGAACCCTGGCTTCGTGCTGGTGCTGCAGGAGCGGAGAGACGACTGTCCGCACCAGGAGCGACGGCCGTTCAAAGCTGAGGCTGTAACTCAGTACTTTAGTGACTACCAACTTGTGATTGATGTAGAAGGCAAGGCACAGCGTAGCAACAATGGTCCTGCCTGTTCTAGCTCACAGCAGCCAACAAATGAACGGTTTTGCGTATCTGATTTTGATGAAGTGCCCTGTCTACACGTACCTTTGTGGTGGTTCTCCGATGAGTTTTTTACTCGTCAGCGCAGATACAACTGGCCACCGGAGACCGTGCGAGACAACATCAGGCGGTACGGCTTACACCTAGTGCCGGTGGGTGCTCCCGGAAGCACCACAGAGCAGTTACAATTTCGACTGTCCTTTTCTCGGGCAGAGGTGGTGATCGCCTCTCATTTGACGGAAGTGCAGAGGTATGCTGTTATCGCCTTCAAGATGTGCAAAACAGCTCTCGGAGAAGAAGGCAAAATGTTGAAGTCTTACTATGTTAAGACATCTCTGCTATGGCTATGTGAGCAAACGCCGACAGAGGATTGGACGAGCGTCACAAGGGGCGTTCTGAAGCTGTTGGACTATCTGGACAAAGCTGTCAGCACAGGCAACCTTCCATGCTTCTTCTGGAGCCGCATAAACCTTCTCCAGTTTGCCAGTCGTGATGACCGGAAGGCCTTGAAGAGAGCGCTGGGAAACATACGGCAGAACTTGATGAGACTTCTGGCTCATGTGGTGTGTGTGCGATGTCCTGACCTGCCAGAGATGCTGACACGCGAAACCAGGCGGCTGTCGGAGCGCCAGCTGCGCGTCTGTCTGGCTCGCTGGCTCATCAGAGCACATGCGTTGAAAAGCATCGCGAGGCATATGGAAATGGTCACCACAGACCGTCTGGAGGTGTTCCCCGTGCTGCTTCGATCATATACGCCAGATGACATAGTCAGCCTGTTCCGCAGGTGGAACCACTGGTACTTCTTGCAGACAGGACTGTACCAGGCGCTGATCGTGGCCCCGGCGGACGTGGCCTCAAACGTTCGCTTCTCTGCCAGCGGTGGTGGTGGCTTCGTCTGGGACGCAGCTCCACTGCTAGGACTCCTCACTGCAGATGACCTAAAGGAGCTGCTCGGTGTGCCAGACGCCGTGCGGGCCTGGCTGAGACGCCAGCACCAGCTGCCGGAGACCGAGCGGCCAGCCGGTCTGCCCGCTGACCTGAGGTCACCACGGGACCTCTGTGACCTGCTGCTGAACATCCCACTGCTGATCAGGGTTCTCAGAGAGAGTGTACCCGTCAAGTGGGCTGTACATCTGATGGCAGGAGCTGAAAGGGCAAGGATACTGACACCTCATATCTATCCCGTAGAGCAGGCAGCATATATGACACTGCGTGTTTCAGAACATTGGACCGAGTTGGCTGATATCTTCTGCGCCAAACTCGGTATGGATTTTCATACAGCTCTGATGAAAAGCCAGCGACGTCATGGCGGAGATATGGGAGCTCCGGGGCGATCCTGAGACGTTCGCCGAGCATAAGAGGAACCGCCGCTCCCTCCCAGACTCATGGCAGCTGCAGCACTTCGCGCTAGGCGGCTCTGGCTGAGGTGTGGACCCTGCGGTACGTCGCGCTTAGGCGGCTCTGGCTGAGGTGTGGACCCTGCGGTACGTCGCGTTTGGCGGTGAGGTGTGGACCCTGCAGTACCCCTGCGGTACCCGCGCTAGGCCGGCTCTGGCTCGAGGTGTGCGACCCTGCGGTACCTCGGCGTTAGGGCGGCCTCTGGCTGAGGTGGGACCTGCGGTACCTCGCGCTAGCGCGGTCTTGTGCTGAGGTGTGGACCCTGCGGTACCTGCGTTAGGCGCGCTCGGCTGAAGGTGTGGACCTGCATGGTACCTCTGTTAGCCTCTGCTTGGGTGGTTGGACCTCTGCGGGTACCTCGTGTTAGAGCGGTTTGGCTGAGGGTGTGGACCTGCTGGTTACGTGGTTAGGGCGGCTTGGCTGAGGTGTGGGACCTGCGAGGATACCTCACGCGTTCAGGCGGCTCTGGTCTGAGTTGTGGACCATGTACCTCGCTGTTAGCGCCTTGCGCTGAGGTGTGGACCCTGCGGTACCTCGCGTTAGGCGGCTCTGGCTGAGGTGTGGACCCTGCTGCACTTTGCGTTTGGTGGCTTCCCTGGTGTTTAGTGATGGCAGCATCGGGAGACTGCCGTTCCCACCCAAGTGGTGGAGTCTTCCCGAAGTCAGTCACCCAGGGAACTCCTTAATCGTTCCCACATCCAAAGTGGTGAGCCTGCCATGTAGTTCATCAGCCAAAGGGAACCTTACCGTTCGCCACACCAATGTGGTGAAGCTCCCATATGTAGTCACCCAGGAACTCCTTTACCGTTCCCCACACCACGTGGTGAGGCCGTCCATATTTAGTCACCCAGGGTGAATCCTAACCGTCCCCACCAAGTGGTGGCCTGCCACATAGTAGTCACCCAAGGGAACTCTCTTACCGTTCCCACCCAAGTGTGAGCCGTCCCATAGTCAGTACACCCAGGGAATCTCCTGACCGTTCCTACACCAATGGTTGAGCCTCCCCTGTAGTCACCCAGGGACTCCTATACCGTTCCCAACCAAGTGGAGCCTCCTCATAGTAGGTCACCCAGGGAACTCTTACCGTTTCCCACACCAAGTGGTGAGCCTCCATGAAGAGTCACCCAGGTAATCTCGCTTACCGTATCCCACACCAAGTGGTGAGACTCCTAGTTAGTCAGCCCAGGGAATCCTTACTCGTTCCCACACCAAGTAGTGTGAGTACCTCCCATAGTAGTCACCACAAGGGAACCTTACCAGTTCCACACAGTGGTGAGCCTCCCATAGTAGCACCCAGGAATCCTTACGTGTCCCCACATCCAAGTGGTGAGGCCTCCCATGTAGTCACCCAGGGATACTCCCTGTACCGTTCCCACAAAAGTGGTTGAAGCCTCCCATAGTTAGTCACCCAGAGGAACTCCTTACCGTTCCACACTCAAGTAGGTAGAAGCCTTCCTGTAGTCACCAGGGAACTCACTTACCGTTCCCACACCAAGTGGTGAGCCTCCCATAGAGTACACACGCGAGAGGAACATGACATTACGCGTAATCCGAACAGCACGAAGTGGTAGAGGACCTCCCCAAGTAGTCACGCAGAGGAAAACTTCCTTAACCGTTCCCAACAATCCCTAAGGGGTCGAGCCTCCAATAGATCCACCCGACGAGCACCAGGGAACTCCCTTAACCGTTTCCACACCAAGTGGTGTATGGCCCTCCGCATAGGTAGTCACACCCCAGGGAACTGCCTACCGAAGTTCCCGCACGACCACAGCCGGAGAACAACGCAAGTGGTAGAGGCCGCCGCACGATAGTAAGTCACTCCGAGGGGAACTAACCTTTCTTTAGGCCGTTATGTTAGGATTGGCGCTTGTTGCTTGTGTCGTTCATGCAGTTGAAGTTGTTTGGACTCATATGAGAGATATCGGCTGAATCGCGAAGTTGATGTGCGTGGCTGCATATAGTGTTTTATGATAGTGTTACTGTTGTCTATTTATAATCACGGATCATTAGCGACTTGATGGTCCATGATCATTTGTTGTGCTTCAGTTTGCTGAGCGTTCATTTAGCTGTAGAATAAGAACATAGTATGTGCCCATTGTGAAGCTGCAGACTGGCAGGAGAACCAAAGCTGCATTCACATCCCGAGTGTTATTATTCAATTGAAGGTAGTTTTTGCTTCTCATATTGCTGATCAATTTGTTTAGTTTGCTTGTATATTGTGCTTTAGTAATGTTTTTGTGTTTGTTTTAGTTTTTTTGCTTTGAGTAGTTCAATTGCCAGGCTTCGGTTATCATGATTGTGATCATTAAATATCATGGGGGACAAACTAGGAGGTGAGGGAACTGAGCCTGTGAGTGGAATGATCCGAGGCTGTTCATGTTATTCTGCTATGATTTTGATAGTGTATGTTATGTATTTGGGTTGTCTGTCTATTAATGCGAATTGGCGTCTGTTCAGCTCAATTCGGCATTTTGCATTTAAAACGACAGCATTACATACTATACCTTTTCTTAATGCGAGGCGGCATCTGTCCAGTTCAATTCGGCATTTCTCATTTTAAAACGACAGCATGACTACTGTTTGGCATCTATGCATCTCACATCGGCGTAACACACTCCAGCGGGAAAGCGCATTAAACATTGACAGTGCACGGTGCACTGTCAATGTTTAATGCCCTTTGCCGCTGGAGTGTGTTACGCCGATGTGACATGCAAATATGCCAAACAATACGTCATGCTGTCGTTTTAAATGATAAATGCCGAATTGAGCTGAACTGAACAGACGCCGATTCGCATTAAGAAAAGGTATATATGCATCTCACATCGGTATAACACACTCCCGCAGCAAAGGGCATCAACAATCGACAGTGCACCGTGTCAACACTAGTCACTGGCTTCAGACATAATGCAATGGAGCTGACAGCGTTCATTATAGATAGGCAAGTTAAAGATGTATTGAACTTAGGTAGCAAATGCGTCTAGTCAGTTTCGTCTTAAGCCGGGCCAAATTACAAACGCAATTGTGCGTCCATCGGTGGATACGATTGCCTGCTGCCCGATATTCTTTGACGCCGACGGTTGCACCTATGCCATGCACTATTAATGCCACGTTCAGTTGAAACAGATGGAGTATTCGGCATTAGTAAGGTGCGCATATGTCTATATATAATATATAATATATATATATCTATATATATAATATGATAGTATATATAATATATAAATAATAAGAAGAATAATATATAATTATATAATTATATATATATAAGTATATAATATAATAGTCGACTAATGATTGACAAAAATTGCAACTACAATTTAAAAAAAAAATGCAGTCTGTTGCGTTGTCTTAAATTAATGCTGGCTTCATCGAATTCCTGCCAATCTGTCTGTTGCCTACCACGCGGCTGTGAGTGGAATATGTTTACAAACACAAATATAGGACTGGATAATATATAAAAGTACATTAACATATTGTTGAGAGTAGCATTTTACATGAAATCACTATTTTATACTTTAGAGTCCACCTTTTTGCACTCGCTTTTGACCATTCAGCATAACTGATTTAACGGCAATTTCAACAATCATCATTCGACAAAACAGATCGGCTGCTGGCGCCCGAATTTACCAGATGAGCAAAACTATTTGAACATCAGTCACTAGATTACTCATTCTGCAAAACTGTTCGATAATTCTACATTATTTCGACTATGGTCTACAAATTTCGTCACTTCACTATGATATATCTTTTTTTGCGTAGACGGAAATAGATGGGCATCAAAATAACTGCTCGTCGGTCTGCACTACTTTATTTCACTGCCGATTCATTTAATCTAATGCCGATCTGTTTTGGAGATTATTAAAAGTTTTGCTCAATGACGAGTTGTAATGGAATGCTGACTAAAAGTTATGGCGAATGGCGAATCACTATGGTGAAACGGATATGGTGCCTTCTATATGCAGAGTGTTTAAAATAGTTTTGACCGCATTGGTCAAATGCGATTGCAAAAAGGTGTCTTACACCGCTGTCGCTCGATCTAAGATTGAACGGTCTTAATTAACGCATCCTGGGTTATCCAATGACGAAAGATACACTGCCACCTGGCTTGGTCACTCATGGTATGTGGTACACCACCTGGCGTTGAACGCTATTTCTGGAGGGATGAAAAGTATACGAATCTCTTGCGAGGGGGGCTTATTCGGACCCCCTTCAGATCTCGGCTGCCATAAGAGCTAGAAAAATGCAACTTGGTATGTAGTGAGGGTCGACAACGAACTTTATTTGGTAAGATTTTGGTGACCTTGGGTCGCTATCTTCAAGACCAAATGACGTCATCAAAGGTCATATTTGCTAAAACATGATATTTTCAGGAAATCTTTGCATTAGCCGTTTTCACGATGGCTTATTTTGCGCGAAATGTTTTAAAACATTTTAAAATGCTTTAAAATGTTTCAGTTGTAGCAGTCTTCACGATGGGCTAATTTGCGAGAAATGTTTTAACCCTCGCCGTATGGGACCGTAGGGCGAGGGTTATAAAGAACATTTTTCGCCAATTTGTCCATCCAAAGTGAAAGCGGCTCTATAAAACATTTTAAAACATTCTTAAAATGTTTTAAAACATTTCGCGCAAAATAACCCATCGTGAAAACGGCTATTATCTCGGAAACTATAGCAGCTAGGATGAATCCGAAAATGTACTGTAAAGTAGTTTTATTTGGTCTTTAACCACCATGGCATCAGAAGTGACCTCAAGTCAATGGTTTGGGCTGTAGAGGTCAACAAATGTTAAAAAACATGTGTTTCAGCAAAGGTTTGTTCGATAATAACTTTTTATCTAAAATATATATAGTAACTATTTTGATACTTTCGTGTTTCTCTTGTCATTGCGGTTTGAATCATATGAATTTTGTTAAATATAAAATTTGACCCCGGGTCAAGGCCAAGGTCAAGGTGACTCAAAACTGCAGATCAAAAGATGCGTCTTGACGAGAAAAACGTTTTGAGACCATTCGCGAGTAGTGTTCCTGTCACGAGCTATTGATAAAGAGGTGCTCGTGAACTTGTATGACCTTTCAAAAAGTCACTGACTAAAATTTTCATCCTGGTCATCAAGAAAGGCCTAAGATGACATGATAATGAAATAATTGGATTGATAAAATGTGTTAAACCCTTATTGTTTATTTTTCACCATATATTTGTATTGGAGGGTTGGCATTTGACCTGACATTAGGTCATCAAATATTCAGATATCATCCTGAAACTTTCCTTGCATATTTATTGGCATGTTTTCTGTTACACATTTTCCGGTTTTTTGAAAACTCAAGAAAATACAAGACTTGTATCATTTTGTGAAAAAATGAGTTGAAAAAAGTTGGATTTCAACAAAATAAACATGAGATTGCCATCTCAAAGAACAATCGATTCTCTAACGATCTGTTTTCGCTAACACTTCCCATTAACACACAATTCTCCACGAGTGCTCAAACATGCAAAGATTATGTGTCAAAACGGCTGAACACGCCCCCTAAAAACTTTCTTGGGCCCCCTCCTAATAATTTAATTTGGGAAAAAAGCACATCATTCGATGCGCAATAAAATGTTAGGAAAATCAGCAAGTTTTAAGATTCTGGGTTGAATTATGAACGAACTGTACGCGAAAAACCTCAAGAGGGGCCGATTCGCCCCCCCCCCCCGACAGTAATAGGGCTAACACACGTTCATGTCGACATGATCGTACGTACCTGTCATGTCTTGGTAATGTCCTTATGTCTTGTTTATGTGTTTTCTACTTTGACGAAGTATTCTGAGGAATGCCGAAGCCAGCAAAGGCATTTTGCTGAATGGACAATTTAATATAAACTAAAGACGAAGTCTTATACCGAATATTTAATATTTTTGCCGTAAATGATTTAGTTTTGCTGAGTACTGAATGTTTTGTTAAAGGGACACTGTCCGTTCAAAGTAAAATTTGATATGTTAATTGTTAAAGAACAATCGGATTTGATAAGCACCATTAACCCGCGCACTGCAGGGGGTTCGCGCCGAACACGAACTGCAGGGGGG
>VOPJ01008119.1:0-17288 GCA_014673585.1 Semibalanus balanoides
GATCAATGTTTGATGCATCGTAGAAAACATAGCTTAAATGCAAATTGCAAACGCAAAACTGTACATGAAAGGAAATTTGATTCTACAAAATGGCAATTTCGGATTTCCAAACTTTTGAGTTTTTGACCCCCCAAAATCCAAAAAACTGATTTTTTCGGAAATTTCCCAACAAATTTGGAATTTGTCAAGGTATTAAAAAAAACGGAATATATGTAAGAGAACCAAGTGTAATAAATACCTCAACCAAATTTCAAAGTAATATCTTCATTTTTCAGTGCGTTTAGTGTTGATAAGCCGACACGAAGCCTTGTATGGTGTGTGTTTGAAGATACGAGGGGGATAAAATTTACCCCCCCCCCCTACGCCGCGCGACCTTTGCTCTCCAATCAGAAGTAGATAATGACATCATTTTAAAAAAATACCTCATACAGCTTTTTACCTCATACATGCTTTTTTTTTACCTCATAAATGTCATTTTCGTTTTTATGAGACAAAACTGACATAGAAACATGCATTGTTTATTCATATAAGTCAGTTTCCAGTTTTGACCTTGGATGACCTGATCTTGACCTTTTATGGGGTCAAGTTGTTAAAATGGCTGTTGCTATTCGATTTTACGTGTAAATAACCCCTACAAATTGTCACAAGACTTTCGTTGACCTCTTGGTAACTGTGACCTTTTGTGACCTGATCTTGACCTTGACCTTTGCATTCAAATTCACTTTTACTTAATGCAGGAGATTTATTACACCTTTGATAGCTAAATGTGCATTGCTAGTCTTAATCAAAGGTTTCTAATTAAAAGTATGAGCCATTAACTCAATTAACTGGAATTTTCAAAATGACCTGACCGTGACCTGACATTTAACCTAACTTAGAAAATTTCGGGTATGCATTCGATTCGTTTCATAAAGAGCTTTCGATCGCCGCCTTGCGCATCTCGCTGCGGTTATTGGTTCGGAAGATACGAGGGGGGATAAAATTTACCCCCCCCTTACGCCGCGCGTTCGGCTGGAGACCCCTACGCTGCGCGAGTTAAGATGCAGAAAAATTGAATTTGTATGGGCAAGTCGGTGTTGATTAACAATTATACGCACAGCACGTTTCTGCAATAATTCGATTTTGTGTAAATAAGTGGGGAAGGTGAAGCCCCATACTAGCAACAGTAGTTTAGTAAGGGAGAACAGTGAATTATAGAGAAGAAGTCAGGATTGTTTTATATCCAGAAATAATTTTGATCTATTCATAATACCAATGTTCCTACTAATTACAAGTGTTAGGTGGTCAGTATGATAGTTCCATTTCAAACTAGTATCTATTATCATACCTAGGTATTTTACTTTTTCAACAGCTTGAATTGGGTCACCATTTAATTTAAAATCCAAATTCAGAGGCACCCGTGTATTGTTATATATCTGGTAAACTGTCCTCTTCGTGTTAAGAGAGAGTTTATTTGATTGCAGCCATCCGCATATATTTGATGTAATGCTGTGGTCAGGACGAGTGCCGCGGGAGGAATGGTGGGGCTTGAGCGGCTCGAGTACGCCCCGTGACCCGGTCCTGGGATCACGGACGGCTTGAGCGGCTCGAGTACGCCCCGTGACTCGGTCCTGGGATCACGGCGATCGGCTTGAGCCGGCTCGAGTACGCCCCGGTACTTCGGTCCTGGGTCACGACGGCTTGAGCGCTAGAGTACGCACCGTGACCCGGTCCTGGGGGTCACGGANAGGTCATTTAATGTGACCTGACAACGTGACCTTGAAAGTTAGGAAGTCAATTTTTTTAGAAAGTGTGCGGAATTGATTCCCAAACACCTATACAAAATTTGGCGGCGCTACGCGTCGCCGTTTTCCCGCTAGTCCGGAAAAACCTGTGGGGGGGGCGGATATCCGCCCCCCCGTCGGTGCGAGGGTTAAGAGAGAGTTTATTTGATTGCAGCCATCTGCATATATTTGGCAATTCCTGGTCAAGTAAACATTGAAGTTCATTGGCATTGGCGCTCTCAAAGATAAGGGCTGTGTCATCAGCATACAAAAGGCATTTGATTTGTTACACACATTTGGGAGATCATTAATATAGATTAAGAATAACAGATGCCCAAGAATCGACCTTTGTGGCACTCCAATACTTACATTTTCAATGTGAGATCGAACTCCATTATATTCTACACATTGTTGTCTGTTGGTTAAGTTTGATTTGAGTAACTCAAGTGTACATCCCTCAATGCCATATTTTCGACATTTTTATATAAGTATGTTTGGGTCCACAGTGTCAAAGGCCTTTTTCAAATCAATGTAGATTGCTACAGCAAAGTTTCCCTTTTTAAATGCCTTTGTAATTATGTCTTGTAATAGTAGTACAGGCATATATGTTGAGAGGGATTTCTGAAATCCAAACTGGTTTCTGCTTAATATGTTATATTTAAGAAAGTATGCCATGATTCTTTTGTGAATTACTTTTTCAAGTACTTTGGAAATATAAGGAAGGATACTTATTGGCCTGTAATTATTAAATATATTTCTATCACCTGCCTTGCAAACTGGCTTTACAATTGCACAATTCATATTTTCAGGAAAGATTCCTTCTGCTAGGCAGATATTAACAAAATATACTAATTGATTGATTATTGATGAATGTGTGTGTTTGAATATATTAGCATTTATGTTATCAATACCCGCACCAACATTTTTCATTTCTTTGAAAATCAAATGCAGCTCTGTATTATTTGTAGGCTCAAGCCTATCAAGTAATTGCAAATTATTTATGGTTATGTACTAAGGGATTTAGCACCTTCGGGAATGTCTTGTTGAAGTTTTTTACCAATGGAAATGAAGTATTTATTAAATGACTCAGCTATTTGATTTCCGTCACATAAGCGCTCTCCACTATCATTGATGAAATAATTTGGCAGTTCTGATTTACAGTTGCTACCTCTAGTACAACTCTTGAGAAGTTCCCACATTTTCTTTGAATTCGATTTGTTTAAAGTTAATTGTTGTTGAAAATACATTTTCTTTGCTTGTCGTATAATGACATTAAGACAATTTCTATGTCTGTTGTAAGCATGCTTGTTTTGAGATGGTGGGTTCATATGTTTTTCTTTGAAAAGAAGGTTCCGTGTGTTTATGGAGGTGAGTATGGCAGATGATATCCAAGGTTTTATGGCTTTCGTTTTTCTTGTATATTTAACTCTGGCACTAAACATAGCTATTCCTGATGAATAAGCAGTAACTAAACAATTTGCTGCATCATTTGGGTCCGTGATGTTAGATAAATTGTGCAGTTGCTCAGTAAGATATTCACGTAGGTTCTCAATTTTATGATGATCAAATATGTTTTTCCAGACCACAGGTCTGGAGGTGTTCAACTGAGGTATGCATGCAGTGAAAACAGGAAAATGATCAGATATGTCTTCATATATTATACCAGAGCTAGCAACTAGCTCAAGATTATTGCAAAATATATTATCCAGCAGAGACCATTTACCATCTGAAACCCTTGTTGTCTTGAAAATGGTTGGCCAGTACCCATAAGATGCAAGAAGGTTAAATAAATCCAGTCAGGCACTATCTGTCTCAATGTTGAATAAATCAAAGTTGAAATCCCCAGCTATAAAAGCTGATTTATTTATGTTATTTAGCTGTTCAAAACATGTTGAAAGTTCATCTAAGAATAACTTACTATCCAAATCAGGTGGTTTGTAAATAAGGCCAACAATGCATGTTAAGGAGCCAGTTATTTGACATTCAACAAATAATGATTGAGTGCATTTCAATGCATCAACTTGAAGGATGAATGAAAGTTTAATGTGCTGTTCATTTACAAAAAATGCAACCCCACCACCACTCCTGTCATCTCTATTGTGAAAATATCCCGTGAAACCAAGTAATTGACGATTTTCAATCATGTGATCCGACAGCCATGTTTCAGAAATGCAAATTATTTGCCAGGTTCATTGACTTCTTTGCAGGAAGAGTTGGAAAGAAAAGCTTTATGTCATGGTCTGTGGCATGACATGGTCAGCTTTATGTCATGGTCTGTGGCATGTCATGGTCAGCTTTATATGTCATGGGGTCTGGGCATGTCATGTCAGACTTATGTATGGTCTGGCATGTCATGGTCAGCTTTAATGTCATGGTCTTGTGGCATGTCATGGTCAGCCTTTTATGTCATGGTCTGTTGGCTGACAGGTCAGTTTATGTCATAGGTCTGTGGGCATGTCATGGTCAGCTTTAATGTCATGGTCTGTGGCATGTCATGGTCAGCTTTTTTATGTCATGGTCTGTGGCATGTCATGGTCAGCTTTAAGTCATGGTCTGTGGGCAATGTCATGGTCAGCTTTATGTCCATGGTCTGTGGCAATTCATGGTCCAGTTTAATGTCCATGGTCTGTGGCATGTCATCTCTTCATAGGTTTCGGCCTTCCCGTAGATTCGAGAGAGTGGTGTGCGGCTATGGCTTGAACGAGCATCTAGACTTCCCGCTCTTGGTTCAACCTTGGCTCTGGAACTCTTCGAGGCTAACAGCTATACCAAATGGTAAGCTTCCATCTAGTACCGTCCCCATGGCGTTCCAAGTTGTTAGGAAGCTGCTTTCTTCTTCGAGGTCGACGTGCCAATATCCATTTTTAGCGTCGCAGACGGTGAACACTTTTGCTTTCGCCAATCGGCACGTTAAGTCATCCAATGTCGGGATCGGGTATTTGCTTCTTTTCAGCTGTTTGCTGAGCGGTTTTGGATCCAAACAGAGCCGTAGACTGCCGTCTGACTTTTTAACAACAACCAAGGCGGACACCCAATCAATGGGAACGACTACAGGAGTAATAATGTCCTCGCTAGCATGGATGGGTATTTCTCATCCATGCTTAAACTATCCTCCTCGTGTAACCAAATTCCGAAAATGTCATCGATATAGCGCAAATACATGAATGGTTTTAGAACAGAAGAACTTAGCAAGGTGGTTTCCCATTTTCCCAGATAAGTACAAGCATAATTTCTTCCTAGTTTGGATCCAATCGCTGTCCCATTCACCTGAATATAGTGCTTTTTATTTCCTACGTTAAAGTTATTATTATCTAGGACTAACTCAATCATCTCCACAACTTCTCTTGTTGGTTTCATAGGATCTGGCCTTAAATCCAACGCTTTTTTGCACGCAGTTATGCCCTCTTATCTCGGTACACTGGGATACAGCCTATTGACGTTCATGCAAAACAATATCGGCTCAACCCCTGATGATACGGGCAGTTTAACATATTTAATTCAGACGGAGTGAGACCGCGAAGCGGCCTCACGAACGTAGTCTTACAGATGGGCCACAATTCGTCTTCATATTGCACCCTTGCTTGCTTGCTTGCTTGCTTGAATGCGTGGGTTTCAGGGATAACTACCGTTTTACTGCACTGATTATGCAAAAGTATACACTGATAGTTTTATCGTAAGATAACACATGGTATAGGCTACGAGAAAATATGTGGCACAACAACAGAAACTGTCATCATCCATAAATAAACCAAATCAATACCAGCCGAATGCTAAGCACGTGCTTTGACTTCAAATTCACCTTCACAGGTGAGAATCAAAAATAAAAATAAACTAAATGCCACAGAAAGGTGCAGGTAAGTGTTGTTTTACTATTGCAACAAACAACAATGCTTTTGCCTATCAGTTGCCCTACACAAATGAAATAACTCGCTCCGTCTGCTTCATGCCATGCATGCTTTACTAGTGTATTCGAAATCAATGACAATAAGTTTCCAATATGGCCACGTAAACAAGAAAAATATACATTTTTGTATCACCTGAGGTATTAATAGAACACATTCATCCATCGTAAGCTGCCTCAGCATATTTTTTTTCACGCAGAAATTCGGGTACGTCATTGGTGATAGTTTCGACCCCAGCATGTTCTCGATATCTATCCTCTCAAGGCCTTTGCGGGGCCTACAACGCATCACGGTGCGGCGGGACTCAGGCATCTCTATCAGGACACAGAGCGAAAACTGCGGCACCGCGGCGGCCGCTGGTACACGTGTAGAGCCGGCAGGAGTCGGCCACACGATGACTTGTCGCGCGCCAAACTGGGCGTTATAACCGAAGTGTGAGCGTTATAAGCAAAGTTTCTGGCTGTACTTTTGCACAGCAAATTCCGTACCGGGCCATCATGGGCGTTATAAGCGACGTCTACTGTATATATATATATATATATATATATATATATATTCGTATACTTCGGCAAAATATATATTATAATAAATATATATATATATATATATATATATATATTTATATATATATTCGGAACGATGGAATCTTCGCTGTCTACCAAATAAAGAGACATGAATTACACCAAGCTCTTTATTTTCCAATCATCTCGTCCTTCTGTGGAGTAAGAGGAATGTCTGAATATGAGCGGCCCTTGGAGACACTTGTGAGAAACTCATATATCTGCAGACGAACGTCCAATTGACAAGCGCGCTTCTTTGATGAGTATCCCTACCCTGTTTGAGACCAAAGGTGACTTACGTGGATGATTACCACTGCTCGTGCCGCGTGAGGGGTGTTGAAAAGTGTTTTGTCGCAACACCTGTGTTGTTGTGTTTTCGAGACAATAGACTAGTTGCAGGTTACCCAACCCACTGTTCTTATGTATTTGATTGAACGCAATTTAATTTAAAATATTTTATTGATTGTCAAAATAATATAAATTTCACTGAAGTATCAGGATTTTAGATAATTAAGTTCATTTACGTAATTTATAATTCTGCTCTCTGATTGGTCGTGATGTCAATAAGCAATAGTTTAGGCGCAATGTTACCTGAGNTTGTCGAGGCACGACTTGAATTGGCTGACGTACGTCGCGCTCACCACCTCGGCGGGGAGACTGTTCCAGTCGTTGACTGTCCTGACTCCTGACCGTGAAGGTGTGCCGGCGGACCCTCGATACCGCTCTTGGCTTGGCCAGCTTCCTCTGGTGACCTCTTGTGTGCCTGTTCTCTGATGCGGCGAGGAAATTCGCCGGTCCTAAGTCGACGCCTCTGTGGATTATCTGGTAGATCTGGACATATCGCCTCTAGGGCGCCGGTAGTAGAGCGAGGGCATGCGCAGAGCACGGAGTCGCTTAGGGTAGGGGAGGTGGGACACTTCTCAGCTTAGCCGTGTCGCTCACCTCTAGACCCGTTCCACCTTACATTGGTCAGCGCGATTGAATGGCCCCCAGATGACGTTGGCGTACTCAAGATGCGAGCGCACCATGGTCTTGTAGAGCAGCGGCACAGTGGACTTGTCCAATTTCTCGAAAGACCTCTTGATGACGGCTAGAACTTGACTAGCTTTGGAGACTGCTGCAGCTGCATGTTGCCGGAACTTAAGCTCCGAGTCAACTGGCACGCCGAGGTCGTGCTCAAGGAGCGAATGCGCTATCTACATGTCCCTGACATGTCTTCTTCTGACACTCATCCAAGCTAACTAGAGTCCTCTGACAGTCGTCACCTTGTCTGCCGCCAGGCTGCTGTCCTCTGACAAACTTCCTGTGTCCTCCCGACAGACTGTTGTCCTCTGACACTCATCACGGCAGGTGTCCTCTGACAGTCCTCCTTGTGCCCTCGCCGCAAGCTGGTGTCCTCTGACAGTCTTTCTCGTGTCCCCATGGAGGCTGCTGTCCTCTTACACTAATTCCGACAGGCTGGTGTCCTCTGACAGTCCTCTTTGTGCCATTTTGGCAAGCTGGTGTCATCTGACAGTCCTCCTTGTGCCCTCCCGGCAAGCTTATGTCCTCTGACACTCATACCAGCATGCTAGAGTCCTCTAACAGCCCTCCCTGTCTTTCTCGGCATGCTGGTATCCTCTAATAGTCCTCTCGTGTCCTCACGGCAGGCTTTTGTCCTCTGACAGTCCTTTCTGTGTCCTCCTAGCAGGCTGGTGTCCTCTGACAGTCTTCCCCGTGTCCTCCCGGGAGGCTATTCTCCTCTGACAGTCATGCCGACAGTCTGTTTGGTTTTGAAAGTTCCCTCCGTGTCCTCCCGTCGAGCTATTGTCCTCTGTTGGTCCTCCCTGTGTCTGTCCGACAGACTGATGTCCTCTTAACAGTCGTCCCCGTGTTCTCCCTGCAGGCTGTTGTCCTCTGCTCGCTGGCAGTCACTGCACCCGTCTGTTGGGTGTATGCCTACGGATCCAGGCTCAACCGAGGGGGACGACTGTTAGCGCACTAGTCTGATCGGCGCACCACAGGGAGGCACTAGGGACATCTCGGGGTGGACACGCGAGGGACTTTGCCAATCAGCTGTTCGGCATGCCTGTCAGAGGAGTAGCCTCCCGGAGGCCACGGGGACTGTCGACGGAACCCTGCGGAGGCGGGACTGTCAAGACCAGCCTGATGGGACACGGGCCTATTGAGGCTACAGCCTGCGGGACAGGAGGGCTGTTAGAGGAATCTGCATGCCTGGTCATGCGTGTCAGAGGCTAGCTGCCGGGAGTTGCCCAGGAGACTGGTCAGATGCCACGTTGCTGGCCCAGAGGACGGTCAGAGGACACCAACCTGTCGGATGTGTAGGGCAGTCAGCTCCCATAGGGACGGACTCGTCAGGGAACAGCTGCGGCGAGGGCCAGAACACCCCACTCCGGGATGTCCGAGGACCCTGCGTTGATGAGTGTCAGAAGTCGTCTGCTTGGGCGGCACGAGTTTGTCGGCAGCTGGCGGAGCAGTGCGACTGTCAGAGGACTCTAGTTAGCTTGGGCATGAGTGGTTCAGAGAGCCTGTCAGGGCTGTGATAGGCATTCGCTTCTGGCACGCCTCGGTGCCAGTTGACTCGGATAAATTAATATACGGCTCCCACTCGCCGCGCGGTACTCACGCCGCTCTCCGTGCAGTTCTGCAGTCCTCACCAGGGTTCTCTGTCGGAGTGTTGGCACGTCGCACTGCTGCACAGTGCTCTCCGAGCTGAAGTGCCGCTCAGCATCTTGCAGTACGCCCGTCATTGGGAGCCATTCATCGCGCTGGCTGGTAGGTGGCGGTCTAGGGGGTGAGCACGGCTCACGAGTGGGAGTAGATACCTCCCTCCGCTAGAGACTCCGTGCTCTGTTCCATGCCCTCGGCTCTAACTTACCTTGGCGCCCCAGAAAAGGCGCTATTGTCCAGGATTACCAAGATAATACACAGGCGTGTGTTACTAGGAAGCGGGCGAGAGTGTGTCGATGAGTCAGAAGAGAACAAGGGCACACCAGAAGGTCGCAGTGGAAGCTGGCCCACGAAAGAGCGGGTATCATCAAGGGTGCGCCACGGCCACCTTCAGGTCAGGAGGTCAGGGACAGTCAACGATGGACAGTATCCCCACCGGGGGTGGATGAGCGGGCGGACGTCGTCCGCCAATTCAAAAGTTCGTGCCTCGACAAGCACTGGGGGGCTGACTAATAAAACGTCAATCCCAAGACACTGACTGACGCACTGTAGGCGGGCGCACGTCCGAGCTCGCGAAGAACCAGGGGTCTTCAGGTCTTGTGACCTACTCTTAATACTCGATCAATATATGGTATGGCGTGGTAAGATCTCAGGGTTTCAAAATTATCTTGAACAAGATGAAGGTCAGGTGAAGTTGCATTTATAAATGGGTTGAATGTTTTACCATCGAGTAGATCTGGGAAGTTGAAACATCGTGGTAGTTGCAAGTTTCGACAGGTCACAGCAAACACAAAAGTGAATTTNACAGCAAACACAAAATTAAATTCAATTTATGATATAAGGATCTAACAAATATAATAACAGTAATGTGGTGTATATCAATATTCAGCTGGGGAAGCCCAGGGAAGAAAAACAAAATTAATAATATGGAGAAATTGAGTTATAATAATATGAAAGCATAAGCGTAAATATATGATTGGTCACGTGACCTTTGTATTATGTAAATATTATTTTGATATTTAGTCATTGTGAAAAACGGGAAATATCATAAGCAATATTTGATTAATTAATGAATCGAAGTATATTTTAAAACCTGAAACCATTTTTGTTTGATTCCTAAGTTATGTCAAAACTCCTAAGAAAATATACAAGATAACACGTGGTATTTGCACAACACAGAATGTTGTCTTGTTTTTTTGTTTTTGTTTGTAGTAGCTGCGGCTTATTTGTATACAATATTTATGAATGGTTTGCATTTGAGAGATTACTCTGTGTTGTGGTTGTACGCAAATGCTATATGTGTTACATACTAACTTCGCAAAGTGCATGAAGATAATTGTGGATTTGGATGGTGATAAATTTGGTCAATGTAGTTATTGTAATATACTGGATAGAAGATTGGGTTTGAGGTGATGTGTTAATGTATATAATGAATTTTAACTGTCATGAATTTTGCTAGTTGTAAAGATGGGATTGGATAACCAAAAGCATGTAAAATGGCAGACTCATCCGTCATCCCATTACAGGTAGGAATATGAGGTGATACATATTTTGAAAGAAGAAGTGAGCACAGAACATAAACTCAAATCGTCATTGTTGGATGTGGCCCTGAGACAATGCAACAAGAAAATGTGGAGGTTTGCAAGTGCTTCATTCCACTCCTATTCACATCAATCTGAGCCTTGAGCTCCCACAGACAAGAAACCTCAGACAACTATTTTGCAATATGCAACATCTGTCAGGAGCTTGGTCCAGGAGCAACTCGTTAAAAAGTATGGCAGTGGCGGGAATTGACTGGGCAGTTAATTAGGTTTGTATGCAAGGGTGAGCCTTCCAGTCTCCTGATTAAAAAAGTTAAAACAGCCTTTTATATATATATACCATTGAGTGCTGGCTGCCACCGGTCATCGTGATTTACAGCCCGAGCCTAATGTGTATAAAAACTATCTACATGTCAATACATATCATACCGAACATGCAAACAGGAAAAGGGTTACCTGAGGCTTAGCTCCAATTCTGGTCTGGTTCCATTATGAAAATGTCGTTTTCCACAACCTAAAATCAAAATTATGACGCCGCTTCGCGGCGTCACATCGGTGGCCATCGTCATAACGAGGCCATCGTCATCGTCTGCGGTTCGTCGTAACACTGATTATAATTATTCGCATCTTTAGACTCTTATCCTCTACGAGGCCCACCGCCTATTTTTCTGAGTTTTATCAGGCATACCCGAAAAAATCGCACGCGACGCTCAATAGCTAAGTACCTACTATAACATGGAAATCCGCATTAAATATGTTGCAAAGGCTTAAATACACGAAGAAAAATGGGAGAAGGTACATTTTTTCGTCATTTCAGCAAACTCCCACTCAGGAGTTCTCGGTGAGGCCCCTGCGAGTTGGTATGAGATAAATGCTATTATTACTAATATCATATGTTTAATTTTATATGCTACGGAGTATCGCATTTTGTGTGAGTGTTTTTTTTCTCCGATTTTTTCTCCTTATTTTTTTCCGAAAGAAGGCGTTTTTTTCCAGAATAAAAATCCAGAAAACAATGATTTCTTATCTCGAAAAGTGCATTTTTTAAGCTCGAATACTAAAATAAGGTGACTGGCTCAGATCCGAGGAGGAAAAACATGGGGTACCTTTTTGCCACTTCAAGATGCCCCCACGGAGAGAGTCTGGATCCACCAGTGCCAGTACTAGACAGGAGGCTCCCAATACTAGACACTAGACAGGAAACCCCGGTAAGAGACCCACCCCGGTCTAGCCCGTCCCCGGTACTAGACGTGCAAGATAGGAAGCCCCCGGAACTAGACAGGAGACCCCGGTACCATGGGCGTCAAGGGGACAGAGGGGACGCGTCCCTCCAAGCGGGAGGCGTCCCCCCAAACATTTTCGAATTTTAAAAATTAGACCTATGGGCTTTGCATGGAAAGAATGGACTTTAAAATGTATCCGTACCCTAACTTTCTGAAGGTTTGCCACGCCCTTGCCTGGTACTAGACAGGTATCAGACAGTTGGTGCCTGACAGGAGGCCCCCGGTACTAGACACTATACAGGAAGCCCGGCACTAGATAGGAGACCCCGTCCGTCTCCGGTACTAGACAGGAGGCTTCGGTACTAGACAGGAGGCCCCAGTACTAGACTGGAGGCCCCGTTGCTAGAAAGAAGGCTCCAGTGCTAGACAGGAGTGAGGACGCCCCAGGTACTAGATAGGAGGCCCCCGGTACTATATAGACAAGAGGCCCCCGGTACTAGATAGAGGCCCCGTCTCAGGTGCTAAACAGGAGACCTCAGCATTATACAGGAGTCCCCCAGCACTTCACAGGAGTCCCCAGGTGCTTTAATAAATATGAGGCCCCGGTACTAGACAGGAGGCTCCTGGTACTATATATAAGAGGACCTCCGGTACTAGACAGGAGGCTTTCGGTGCTAAACAGGAGGCCCCCGGTACTAGACAGGAGGCCCCCGATACTAGACAGGAGGCCCCCGGTGCTAGATAGGAGGCCCCCAGTGGTAAACATGAGGCCCCGGTACTAGACAAAAGGACCCTCGGTAATAGATAGGGTCTCCAGTACTAGACAGCAGGCCCAAGGTACCAGACAGGAGGCTCCGTCCCGGTTCTATACAGGAGGCCTCCGGTACTAGATAGGAGGCCCACGTGGTAGTAGACACAATGCCCCGGAGACCCCCGGTATTTGACAAGAGACCACCAGTACTACATAGACAGGAGGCCCCCAGTACTTGACAGGAGGCCCCCAGTACTTGACAGGATGAGGAGGCCCCCAGTACTAGACAGGAAGTCCCCAGCACTAGACAGGAAGTTCCCAATACTAGACCCCCAGTACTAGACAGGAAGTCCCAGTAACTAAAACGAAGTCCCAGTACTAGAACAAGGAAGTCCGCAGTACTAGACTCGGAGCTCCAGTACTAGACCAGGAAGTCCCAGTACTAAAACAGGAAGTCCCCAGTAATAGGAACAGAAGTCCCCGAGTACTGCACAGAAGTCCCAGTACTAGACAGGAGGGCCTCCAGTACTAGACAGGAGTCCCAGTCACAGACGAGGAACCCACCGTACTTGAACACGGAGGCCCCCAGTACAGACGACGCCCCAGCCAGCTAGTCAGGAAGTCCCCAGTACTAGACAGGAATTCCCCAGTACTAGACAGGAGGCCCCCAGTACTTAGACAGGATGAGGAGGCCCTCCAGTACTAGACAGGAAGTCCCCAGCACTAGACAGGAAGTTCACCAATACTAGACAGTAGGCCCCCAGTACTAGACAGGAAGGTCCCCAGTACTAAGTCAGGAAGTCCCCAGTACTAGACAGGAAGGTCCCCAGTACTAGACAGGAAGTCCCCAGTACTAGACAGGAGGCCTCCAGTACTAGACAGGAAGTCCCCAGTACTAGACAGGAAGCCCCCGGTACTAGATAGGAGGCCCCGTCCCCGGTGCTAGACAGGAGGCCCCGCGTATTACATATACAGGAGGTTCCTAGTTCCCGTCAAGGGCCCTGTGCTCTGTCAGGGGCCCCACCCCACTAGCCGAAAAGGAAAGAGAATGGTCCAGAAAATCTCAAATTGGAACTCCCGAATATGTATTTTTTATTACCGACTTCATTTTGAGGAGGCCCCATTTTGTAATATATATTTTTTAATTTGCTCTAAATCGGTAAAAAGAGGGGGCTATCGCCCCATCGCCGCCTTGTATCTGCCCCGGAGTATATCAATAACTAGTTAGCGAGCTGCTATCGGGTGAATTTTTACATCCGCTGAACAGTGAACACATAGTTCTATAACATGCTGCAATTATGCTCAATACGCAGCCTTTCCATCAAGAAACTATCATTTACATCACAAACAGGAGGAGTGAAAACACATTCACATTTATTTACAACAAATTGATCGAATCAGGATAAATACCGCATTCATTAGGCAGCTGACAGTCACTCATCAGATTTATCACGCAGCATTGGCTTAATGGACAGGCTTGTATGCCGGGGTAGGGTGGTAAGGGGTGGGCTTGTAGGCCGGGGTAGGGTGGTAAGGGGCGGGCTTGTAGGCCGGGGTAGGGTGGTAAGAGGCGGGCTTGTAGGCCGGGGCAGGGTGGTAAGGGGCAGGCTTGTAGGCCGGGGCAGGTGTAAGGTGCGGGCCCTTGTAGGCCGGGCAGGGTGGTAAGGGGCGGGCTTGTAGCCGGGGAAGAGTGGTCTCGAGTAGGGGCCTCTCCGTCATAGGTGACTCGCGTTGTATCCGCCGTAGTGTCAGCCGTGACTGAACGTGCTGGTACGGCGTCGGGCAGAACACCGAAGTAATCAGCCCTGGTGTTGTGACCATTGCTCTGCTCGTTGCGGGCGACGTTGGTGCCGGTGTACGTGGCTCGTTGACGGCGTAGTCGAAGGCGACGGTCTCCTCCTCTTTACGGACGCGGGTGGTAGGAGCCGGCTGTAGGACGGAGCCGGGTGGTACGGAGCCGGATTCACGGCGGCGGCCACGGCCAGAACGGCAGCAATGATGAAGACCTGAAAGGCGGTGACATTATTGAGTTAGCTCAAGTATTGTGACATGTATGTAATTATCTTCTAAGTTATGTTTAAGAAAAAAGTTGCACCTGCCAGGTAGACTGAGACAAAAGCTGTTCCGTTTTGGTTGAGAAAATCTGAGCACGATATTATCTTTTTGGCATCACTACAACGTATATCAGACAACACTTGAAAGGTATGTTGAAACTTTGGAAGTCTTTGTTATTGCTGTAAGAAGCTATGACTTTATCCAATCGTAACTCTTAACTAATTCCACGGCGTACCTGACCATAATATGTCTATGCTATTTTGTTCTTACCTTCATGCTTGATGCTTGTTTGGTGGAGTCAGCGAAGAAACTGGTGCCGGTTTCCACAGGGCGCCACCTTTTATGTCGGGGCTCGCTACCTTCACGGTCTAGGTCAGGGCCTGAGCCGCCCAACGCAGGCCACAAATCATGCTATGGAGAGGAGTGGGTGTGGCCTCCATATGCCGGTAGCGTAGTGGCTCATGCCGATCGCGTTAATAGCTCGCGCTGTGCTCTCATGCCCCTCATGCCCGTGGTAAAACACAAAGTAAAAGTGGAGAAAAATAGTCATACAAATAAAAAAGGATGATACAATTTGTCAAGTAATTCATACGAATCTCTGATCAGCTTCAATATCCTGTCATTGGATCCACTGTTATGGAGCCTTGGATCCACCTATTTGAATATTGCTACTCATATTCGTGCACGGGGATTTGTAGACTGATATTTTTTTATATGTAATCATATTCCTTGCAAGCGGCAGTAATTTTTTTTTAATCAATTTCGTCCGAATGTTTTCTATGGATGGCTTCCGAGGTCAAGAACCGCGCTAAGCAGAGCTTGTTGCCAGTTCTGACCTCACCACCGATCGGCGCAATTCCTGTTCGGTCGGCAGAATTTAGAGTGAAAGTTTTACGTGCCCGACATACTGGACACGGTCGCCCCGCTCACTGACGTCACTGCCTGAGTACGACCTCTGCCACCAGCCGCAGGCACCCAGTCAGGAGCAAATAGCGAGGGCCGAAGCGACTCGAACCCGGGCTGCCACTACCGGGATAGGTCAGAAGTTCAGCGCTCTCCCACTGAGCTACAGGGGCGTGGAGTGGGGTGCGTGGTATAGATTTTGACCCCTCAGAGATATTGAGAACCGCTCTATTGATTTCGATCGGACGAGCAGTATTCGATTTGTCATCACAATGGACCCAAAAACTATTTTTTGCTCAAAAATGAAACAAAAAAGCAAGGGGCAAAAAATAGGGAACAATTTGGGTGCTTATCAAAGGTCATTACGACCGATTGGTTCGACCGATTTGCATGCCCTAAACTGATTTATGCTTCAAATATATGTTGTTTAACATGACAAAGACAAGCACCATAATACACAAAATAGTAACCGGTTTCAGGGAATGTAAAATTGAGTATTTTTTACACAAAATATGTGCTGCCCGTGATTGTTTGGGGTGGTATGAATGTCACAAATGAGCACGATTTGCTGTAATTCGTTAAATGTAATACATTGAATAGGTGGATCTGGGCAAACAACGTGGAGGCACCATGCGCATAATGCTTTATCAACTGGCTAATTTGACGGTTGAAGTCATTTAAGAGAGACCACCTCCCATTGGTTTTGCCTGAGTGCGCCTCTGCCCCACAAATATGTGCAATCCCAGTTCCACCGGGGTTGGGGCAGAATCAGCCTCCCGCCAGGAATAGGGTAAAGGGAAAATGTTTATAATCCCCCGAAAAATGAAGTTATTACTTAATGACAAACAAGAACAAAATATATTGTATATTGATCACGTTTTGCATAAAAACATCCCTAACGAAATATTTGTAAAGATAAAAGTTGATAAGCGTTCCACCCTTTTAACGACCGCTTCTCTCAAGTACTTGGTAATGGATTTCGGTCCCCATAGAAATCTGGAATTGTTTTGTGATGAAATGCTATGGAAAATATATATTGCGATCTGCATAATATGATGATGTGCTCTCCTATCCTAAACAATCAACAAACATCGGATAAAAAGGTATCAAAATTAAAAGATGATTTATGCACCAAGGACGTCCGAGTAAGTAGTTGCGAGTTGCGACCCTCAGCTTTTTTAAACAATTGCCATCATAGTGCAATTATTTTAAATATTAGGAATTTGTATGGTTTTGTCTCTAGCTGTATATTATATGCTTTGTCTTATACATTTTCTTTTTTAAACAAGCAACAATCAATCGAACAAATTGCAATAAAATCCGTAATTTATTTATGCACCCAGCGGCGAGCTATTTAGTGTCGGCGATTTAATTCAGAGACGTTGTCACAGTGCCTTCAAAGGAAATAAAAACGTCTTAATCTTCACGCTAGATATAGAGAAGGATCCTACACTTTGTCACCATATATAATCGCATATATTTAAGTTCCCTAAATTGCATTTATCGAAATATACAAAGTTGTAATTAGCATAAACTGAGATGCGATCAACTTGATACCATTTGTTTGTATTACAATATAATGGAGAACAAAATTAATATAAGGTCAATTTAATGTGTTTGATGGTTATTTGTGCCATGATGAATGTGAATAAGTACAATGGGATGATCATTAACATGGCAATTATGTATTTTTTAATATAAAAAGAAAAAAGCCTTCAGGAAAAAGGCGTTCCTCCAAAGGAGTTTGACCAGGTCCGCCCAGGTCCTAGAGACTCATGAAGAATGGCGCTGGTTACACAGCCAAGGTAAACGAGTTTTCCTGGAGGAACTTCAAACCGTGCAACATCGTCTAACTAAAAAACTAACGGAACTATGTGAGAACAAAGGCATCACAGGCATCAACATAGGAGCCTCAGAAAC